>JAVCKT010001484.1:0-38173 GCA_032273925.1 Rhynchotus rufescens
GGAAGGAAGGAAGGAAGGAAGGAAGGAAAGAAAGAAAGAAAGAAAGAAAGAAAGAAAGAAAGAAAGAAAGAAAGAAAAGCATAAGCTGCAAAGCTTTAAAGGCCATCTCCTAAACCGCGGAAGGGCTGGCACTGCATGCAAATAAAACTTGCGGTTTCTAACGGGGAAACCTGTTTTTTTTAAAAAAAAGTAAAATAAAATAGATGCTTGCAATAATTTGCACCAGCCTGGAAACGAGGGCAGTGCCACTCGCTGTCCCCATCGTGTGGGAGCAGGTCGGCGTGGGGGGTTCTTGCTGTCCCTGTCCTGTCCCTGTCACTAGGCCGATGCTCAAGCGAAACCTTCGTCCCTGCAGGATGTCCCAGGCGGCTCTGTTAGTTTTTCTTTCTAAGCGCAGCCCTTCAAGACGCTGCTTTTCCCTCAAACCCGCTTTTCAAGCACTGAGCCCTGGCAGCCGTTCCCTAAGGCACCGCTGCGCGACCTCGGATGACACCAAGCTGCCAAAAAGAAAAGGTGCTACTGCTACTGATTTATTTTACACCCCGGTTCCTCATCCATCACCAGGAAAATTTGCTCTTGGCAGCGCCGGCGACTTCCTCCCCCGCAGCCGAGGTGACCAGAGAAATTAGCCCCGATCCCAGTGAGACCCTCCGTGACGTCCACGTCCCTTTCACGGGACGTAAATCGTGGGCTGCCGCGGGGAGGGAGGGCGCCCGGGGCAAAGGGGACATTGTCACGTCCCCGGAGCAGCTTTTGGATGGATGGAGGGAGGGATGGAAGGATGGATGGACAGATGGATGGATAGATGGATGGAGGGATGGGTGGAGGGATGGATGAATGGAGGGATGGATGGATGGAGGGATGGATGGATGGATGGATGGAGGGATGGATGGATGGATGGATGGACAGACAGATGGAGGGATGGATGGATGGATGGATGGACAGACGGATGGATAGATGGATGGAGGGATGGATGGATGGATGGATGGATGGAGGGATGGAAGGAGGGCCGGTGGGTGCCGCAGCGCACTAGAGGGCACTGTTGGCTGCTGCTGGCGCGGGGCCGGGTTCTGTGTCCGCTGAGAGGTTTTATTGCTGCTCCCGTCACTTTTGTCATCCTTCCTGTCCTGTGGTATCACTTTTCATCCCATCCCCTTGCATCCTATCCCATCACATCCCATTGCATCCCATTGCAATCACTTCCACTGCATCCCCTCCTATTGCATCCCACCCCGTTGCATCCTGTTGCATCGCATCCCATTGCATCCCGTTCCATTTTGCGGGGGGGTTCCCATGTGTTTTGTGTTGTGCCCTGGTTGCCTGAACACAGAGCACGGAGGCAGTTGGGAATAGCTGCAGCAGGAGACCCGTCCAGAGCTGAGGTCCCCCAGGAGCTCAGGCATCTCCCTCTGCTTTCCTTGTGTTTTAGCAGGAGATGCCGAGGTGCGAGATCCCCCTGGGAGCCACACGTTCCTCTATTGCCCCTTTCAAACTCAGCAAAATGAGGAAAAGCACAGTTTTGGGCAGAGAAACAGCCCAAGTGGGTAACTCCTCTTTCCCCTTGCGGCCTGCCGCGCGCCTCCAGCCCCGGCGAGCAGCTGCTCTCTAGAAGAGATTTATTTCCAGGCCTCTTTTCAAGACATGATGTCAGGATTATAACAACCTGACTCAGGCGAGCGCTGGCTGGAATTACCATTGTGCTTCTCGATTTCCTTTTTCTTGTTCTCCTCTCGTCCTGACTAATCGTGGGGCAGCGCGACGGAAAAGTCCTGCTGGAGCAGCCCGTGCCGCGGCCAAGCCGGGCTGCTCCCTGCACCCCGCGCCGCAGCCGGGCTATTTTTAAAAGATCCCGAGTGCCGAGACTGCCGAGGGATGGAAAAGACCTCTTAGCTCATGCATGTGTGTGCTGGCCAGGGCAGGTGGCTCCCGCCTTCTCCCACCTTCCCTTCCCTTTGCCGGCTCCGGGACCGCGCGCTCAGGTCTGCTGGATGTCACGCTGGGAAGCAGAAGCGCCCGGCAGGACCTCGGCTTCCCATGGGATGGGGATGATGGAGACGGGCGCCCCGAGGAGCCGGCGCAGCCGCGGTGCAGGGCGGGACGTCACCGCGGCGTCGGGCCTCGCGCACCCTGCAACGCGCCAGGATCCCTTGCGAATCCGGGGCGATAATTTGCCCATTTTGGTTCTTGCTTCCAAACTGTTCCCATGTCCTGGGGGAAATGTTTTCCGTCCAGCATTGTGTTTGGGATGTCAGGATGGGCAGCGAAGGGGCCCTGCAGCCCCTGGGTTTCTCCGTGCCAGCAACGTGACTGCTCCAAGGGATGTCTGACGGGATGGACTGGCTGGGGATGGTGGCTCTGCAGCACGAGTGCCACGTGTCTGTAGGCAAAAACGGCACAAAGCTGCTGCAAGCCTGCCCAGGGCACACGTGTGCACACTGCGCGTGCACCTGCATGCACACAGCACCCGCTGCAAGTGCACAGCACCCGCTGCATGGCTGCAACACCTTGTGCATGCATGCAACACCCACTGCAGGGCTGCAACACCCTGTGCATGTGTGCAACATCTGCAACAGTTTGTGCATGCATGCAACACCCCATGCACTGTTTCAGCACCCTGTGCGAACACCATGGGGCCAAACCCCCCCACAGCCCCCGTGTGCCCATGGGGTGGCCGCAGGGTGCCCAGGGCCGCCCCGTCCCCGTGGGCCGCAGTCCTGGCTTTTCCAGCCGGGCCTTATCTGCCCGTAGCAGTCCCAAATACTTGGTAGCTCCCCAGTGGTCTGATCTAATAGCAATCCGAATAAAGTTATTTCGAACAGTTGTCCATGAGTTCATCTCCTGTAAAGCCTCCGCCCCAGCTGTCGCCGGGCTTTTGATTGAAAACCAAAAAAAAAAAAAAAAAAAAGAGATATTAAACTCGGCGCGGGGATTATGGGGGCTGAGCACGTCGCCGTGCTCCCTGCCCGCGGCGTCAGGTGCCCGGCGGGGCTATAGACCCCGCTTTGTGCGCAGCCCGCTCGCCCTTCCCGGCGCTGGCAGCGGCCGCGGGGCTTTGGCTGCTCTCCGGCTGCAGCCGAGCGAGCGCAGGGGCCTGGCAGCGCCCGCGGCTCGCGGGCACACGGGCCCCGGCTGCTTCTTCCCGCTCACCTCGGCGATGATGAGGAGAGCTGGGGGGATACGGTAGGTGATGGGAATGGCCTCGGGGCCGGGGATGCCCTGTGAGAGCAGCCTCCGGCTGCGGGCGCTCGTGTGGGTGCCCGCAGCCTGCAGTGCAGTCGTGCAGCGTGGCTGTGCATTGCAACAGTGCAACACAGGCACGCGTTGCGGCCGTGCAGTGCAGCTGGGCAACACAGCCGTACAGCACAGCTGTGCATTGCAGCCGTGAATTGCAATGTGGCTGTGCGCCCCTGCTCTGCACTGCAGCCATACAGTGCGCCCGTGCATTGCACCCACACAGCGCTGATGTGCATTGCAGCCAGACAACACGGCCGTGCAATGTGGCTGTGCAGTGCAGCCGTGCATGGAGCCACATTGCAGTGCAGCATGTGCAATGTGGCTGTGCATTGCACCCATGCAGTGCTGATGTGCACTGCACCAGTACAGCGTGGCCATGCATCACAGATGTAGCCCGTCCCTGTGTGCTGTAGCTGCGCATTGCAGCCATGCAATGCAGCCACGCAACGCAGAGCAGGCCCAGGTCTCTGCGGGGTCACCCCCATCCCTGGGGCTCTTTCCCGGCCTCTGCGCATCCCACGGCAGCTGAGGACCGTTTCCCTGTTCCACGTCATCCCGGCCCAGGCTGCCCGGGATCCCGCACACGGAGACTGTTCGAGCAGGGACGGACAAGGAGCTGCACCTTGGGAGCAACGCGGGCCGGGCAGGCGGCGGAGCGGGCGCGGAGGAACCCGGCCCAGGCGGGCGCGCGGCGCGGCGCGGTGCAGCGAGGAGGAGCTTCCCGCTGACCCTGCCCTGCCCCACCGCTGATGGGATAACCCAGCTATTCCAGCCGTGCTCCTGGCGGGATCCTTCCTTCTGGGAAGGTGAATAATGCTAAAAGCAGATCGGTGAACTCGCACTGGCCATCGCATGTGATCATAAAACGTATTTGGGAATGAAAAGGGGGAAAAGGAGGATGAGAGCAAAAGGCAGGAAAGGGCTTGATAATGAGGAACCCTGAATACTCTCAAAGCTGAATATATATAGATATAATTTTAAAGCTAAACTATACAGGTGCATGTAAAGAGCCATACGGCTGGCTGAGCCATCAGCCCAGCACCTACTAAGATAATACCCAGGTCCCAATCTCCTTCACTGCCGCTTTCCCCTTCGGTCAGGGATGGGATGCAGGTTTCTAGCAGCATTTTCCATGGCTGCCCCCCTCTCCTGGCTTCCTCGCCCGGCTCTTATTTTCCTTTTCAGCATCAGCATCTAAACATCTGGGTGGTGGTGGAGGCCCGAGCTGGAAGCGACACAATGCAGCGAGAAAGGATGTTTTTGTGCTATTTCCAACCTCAGCAGAACAGAGGCCCTCAGAAGGGCCCGTACAAAGGCTGCTTTCTTCCTCCCGACCACTTTAGGGAGACGGGTGAAATCCTCCCTTATCTGCCCGCCCCAGCGCTCGGCAGGGCAGGGACCATCACCAGCATGGGAAGGGTCCCCAGCCCGTTCGCGTTGGTGCCTCCTGGTTAAAACGGGGCGCAATTCCAGCCTGGGGCGGGATTCCAGCCGGGGGGCGCGCGGGGCCCTAGGGAGCCCCGCGCCGGGCGCGGATGCGGCGGGACGAGGCTGGCGCCGGCAGCGGGAAGCCGGGACCCGGAGCTGCCTTTGCGCCGCGTCCCCGCTCCTCAGGCCGCCCCAGCGAGGCAGGCCAAGGAGCATTCTTCACCGTGCACATAATGCGGAGCAAACCCCCCTCTCGCTCCGGATTCCCAGACAGTACGCTCAGCATCCCCGCGCTCCTGATGTAATGTTGGAGCGAGCTGCCCGGGCCGTCCGCGCTGGCCGCACGGAGCCCGCGGCGCAGCCCGGCGCTCGCCCCGGGCACGCGCGGCCTCCCCCGAGCCCCTCGCTTTGCCGTGGCTTTGATGGACCCGTCAGCACACGATGGATCCACCTGCAAAGAGCTCAGCACCACCACGGCCTCCTAACGCTGCCCTTGCTCTCCCTGTGCTCCTGCATGAGGAGCTGGTCCTGCGCGAGCCGGAGAGGGGACCGGCCAGCGGGGCCCTTGGGTGCCCGGGCACACGCAGGTGTCCATCCTAAGCGCTGCAGCCTCTGCTTTTAACTAAAAGCAGCCCAAGCCAAGCCCTGGGCGAGGGAGAGCCAGGGAAAGGCAAGATAAGTCAATGGAGCGGCGCCAGGGAGCGTATTTGACCCAAATTGCTCCAACTCCAGCTGGTCGGTGATTCACTGCGCGCCGCTATCAATGAGCTTGGCCGGGCTCGCTGTTTGTGACTTGTCTCCAGAGAGACCGGGGTTTTTTGTTTTGTTTGTCTGAGCGCCTTGGTTATTCGGGGAACCGTGACACACACTGTGGGAACACTGGCCGGCTCCTCCTCGGCAAGATGCACGTGGTGGGGCCCGAGTTGGACCCGGCTGCTCCAGTGTCCCGAGACCGGTTCTGCTCTGGCCCGAGCTCGGGTGCCTCTCAGGACACATCCCGGTGCTGCTCCTCTCTCTGCACGAGGGGCATCTCCACGGCTGGCAAGGCCCACGCGATGCACCTGGGGCATGGAGAACATCCTGAATGGGTCGAGGATCCTCCAGCCCAGTGTCCTGCCTTGGAGAGGCACCACGGGAGCACCAGGAGGGAAGGAGCCAGGGGCTCCCTAGGCTGGAGACAGCTGGATATGAAGCTGGATACGAAGGAGAAGTGCCTGGAACCTCTTCCAATAGCTCAACCCACCTCCAACCACACCGTCCAGCCCCGCGTTTGAGCCACTTGAGTCCAAGGGTGGGAGAGTCAATGAAGTGCATGGGCTCCCCCCACGCCCCTCGCCCTAACGTTGCCTCTGCGAAAAACAGAAACAAGCCCCAAGCACCTGAAGGATGAAATTGCAACCTGGGATGATCATTATTTTTTTGTTTGATGAGCCAATTGAGGAGCCAGCTGATGGAGGAGATGGGAGCAGCCAGACTGAGCTGCTCCGTGGTGCCCTTGCAGGCTGGAACCGGCTCCCATGGAAATTTCCGTCATGCCGGTTGTTACCTTTAGGCATTCTGGAAATACAGAACACAAGGGTGCTCGGGATGCCCAAATTCCCTGCATCCCTGAAGCCCCCAGCGGGGTGGGAATTGCTGCCTTGCGAATGTCCTCGCTGATGGAAGGATCCCACAGAACATCTGCATTCCCCACAGCTGGAACACGTGGCTGGAGCATCCGCTGCTCCTCCCGAGCTTTCAGTAAAGCGCAGCAGCCCCGGCTTCGAGGGCTGGGGCAAACTGACACCCACAAACGCAGAAAACGAGTGACAAAAATGCAGAAACGAGTGCAACTGCCCAACCCTCTCGATTCCTGCTTCCTCCACAGGAACCGCGTGCCTTAAAAACGCCGCGCTCGGCGGGCAGCGAGCGGCACAGTGGCGGGCGCGAGGCTCGCGGGCACACTGCCCTGATCCCGCCAGCATTGCTGCTATTATCACTGTTATTTCAACCTCGTTGGACCATTATCTCCAAAAACACCTCCCCGGGCAGCAGATCCCGATGCCTTTGCAAGCTCAGCGTAGCCGGGTTCGCTTTGCCGAGCGCTCCGGCATCTCCCGCTTGCCCGGGAGCCGCTCGCTCGCTCGGGGGGATATTAAAGGCTTTTGTTTCCAGGAGCTGTCAAAACCCTCACCTTTCACAAGCACTAAAACGGCCAGGGGGAAAGAAAAAAATAGATGCGAGTGGAATAATAATTTTTAGCTCATAAATCTGGGCTCGTAAATCAAGGGCTGAAGGGGCAGCCGCTGTAAGGTCTCCCGAGTTAACGGCGGAGGTTTCTTTCACCTGAGGAAAAGGGAAACCAAAGCCACCCCTGTGCCCTGCAGCTCCGGGGACTGCCGTAAATCACCTTAATGTTACAGCCTTGCTCTTAAATAGCCCGAACGCAGGAGCACGGAGCAAAAGCAGGTAACTTTAGAGCGGGCAGGAAGCTTTTTGCAGAGACCCCGAGCCGCTCACCTGCGCTCGGGATGCTCTTTGCCCCGCCAGGCCACGCGCAGCCGCCCTCGGGCTCCTTTCTCCTTCTCGGCATTTCTCATTGGAAATGAAACCCCCTCTGCGCTTTCTCCCAGGGCTCGCTGGGGAGAACTCGTTTATCAGCGCCCTACTTGACTCCAATTAGTTGGATAAGGAGCTGCCGCTGTTCGAGCGCTATTGACAAACGTTCAAGGGAAAATGCTCAGCTTAAATGACAGCTTTTAAGCTGAACACACACAAAAAGAGCCTGAGAGTGCAGAGGAGGCCCAGAAAATACCAATTCTCATTCTCTTTCGGATTCGGCCCACTCCACATGTTCCTTACACCTTCCTTTTCTTCTCTTGGGGCCGGTATATCCTGAGCAGGTATAAACCAGTGTCACACACCGGGCACCAACGTGGCTGGGATGTGGAGGCTCCTTAGGACCAGCCTCACCCCGTGTGCACCAGCAGTAGCTCTGCCTGCTGCAAACTGGGACCTTCTCCCAGGGTCGTAGGACACTGGGAGCTTCTTCCGGGGTTGCAGGACACCAGGACCTTTTCCCGGGGCTGCAATGGGGGCGCAGAACGTGGGAAGCTTCTCCCAGGGTTGCAACAGGGGTGCAGGACACCAGGAGCTTCTGCTGGGGTTGCAATGGGGGTGCAGGACACTGGGAGCTTCTGCTGGGGTTGCAACGGGGGTGCAGAACATGGGAAGCGTCTCCTGGGGTTGCAACGGGGGTGCAGGACACCGGGAGCTTCTCCTGGGGTTGCAAGGGGAGCTGCCATCTCCATCCAGCAGTTTCAGCACGGGGAGATGTGTCGGGAAGGCGCCCGTCGGAGCCCAGCGAGCCCACGCAGAGCGTTTGCACAAGACCCCCCAGCCTCTCAGCTGAAGGCATCTCCCGACCTCCCTCCTTTAGCCGGGCTCCTCATCTGGGAGGCCTGGCGCGAGTTCCGAGCCCCCGTCCCCGCGGTTCCCATGGGCTCGGAGCAGCTCCCGCCCTGGAAAACCTGCTCCGTGCAGCTGCGGCACAAAAGGACTGAGGGGCATTGAGAGCAGCACAACTAATTCACTGATAACTCATTAACAGCGTTTCATATTTCCCATCCTCGGCATTTTCTTTTTCTATTAAAGAAAAGAATAGGGGGGGAAAAAAAAGCAGCATCCTTGTTAAAGGGCAGTAAGTGCTATCCCTAAAAATAATAAATGTTTTTTTTCCTCCTCTCATAGGTGCCTCAGACAGCTGGCTCCTTAAATATTAATCAGGGCCCCATTGAGATGCAAATGCAGATAATTTGGGTGCAGCTGCGGCACCCGCACGGGGCGGGCAGGGTGGCAGCTCCGGCCAGGCACGGAGCAGGACGGAGCAAAGGCCGCCCTGCAGGTACCCGGGATGCTCCGGAGGGATCTGCACGGATCCCCCGCCCTCGGCGCCAGCCCACCGCCCGGCGAGGCACCGGTGGCTCCGTCGGATGCTCCCGACGCTCCTGGCCCTTCGCCCTGACGCTTGGCCAGGGAACCTCGGCTCCAAGCGAGCCGAGCCCGTTGCCCATAAATTATTTATTGTTCTGCTTCCAAAATAACAAGTAAACAGGAAAGACGGGGCAGCGCGTAGGGAGAGACCCGGGTTGGATGGGCTGCGTGGATCGCTTCCCACGTTGGGTATCCGAGCTGTGGGGAACCTGCACGGCCTCCCTGCATCCTGAGGAGCCGGCAGCAGGGGGGCACCGCGGGGGCCCCCATCACCCTTTTGGCTCCTTCCTATAGTTTGCAGCTCCGGGGCCCCGCTCTGCACCCGGCTGCTTCCCTGTGGGATGCAGGATGCTCACAGCTAATGTCCAAAGGGTGCAAACGTCACCCGGGTGGGTCCTCGGAGCGAGCAGCTTTGGGGATGGCGGCTCCGGGCGCCCTGCAGCAGGAGCCACGGGACCCGTGGAGTACCCGGATCCTTCTACCCCGGCCCTTGCTGGGGGACGAGCAGCCCCGAGCGGGCTCCTCTTCCCTGCGCACGTGGCGCCGCATTCCCAGGGGCCCTTCCCAACGGCACGGCCCTCGGCACGGAGCGCGGAGCTTGCCCTGCTGAGCTCTGCGGCTGGGCGACATTGGCTCTGCAAGAGGCTGCACGTGCCGGGGACTTTTCAGCTCACCTTCTCTGTGCACATGGAAAAACAGAGGCACGTGGAAAAGAGCTGCCGGAGACCGGGGTGCGCGGCTGCTGCTCCGAGGCTGGATCCTCCCCGGGCTCCAACAGGGGAAACTCCCCCTCCGGATGGGCAGTCGGCACTCAAAATCCCCCTTCCTGAAATACCCTTCCTAAACGCACCAACTAGGAGCAGCTTGGAGCTGCGACACCGTCTGCTGGGAAACAACCCGCAAAACTGGGTAAAAAAGAAAAGCTAAGCGGAGAAAATGAAGGATTGCAGGATTCCTGATGCCAGGCGGCCGTGGGGCACAGCTCTGTCCCCGGCTGTTGGGACGCCCACCCCGAGCATCCCTCCTTGCACGTGCACCAGCTTCGAGATGAGCCCAAGGCCCTGAGTGCCTGCAGGAGGCCAAATTTCTTTAAAAAATGAATGCAAAAAGCCTCCCAAGCAGTTATTTCCGAAACAATAATCCTTATAAAACCCTTAGAAAACCAAACATGTTCAGTTAACAAGGGAAGGAAAAACCGTGCAGCAAAGCCCCCGGGCTATCCCGCTTTGCAGGTGCTTTGGGGATTGCCCCCTTGTGCCCAAACTTTGCTGTGCTCTGGTGTGCACAGGCACCACGAGAGGATGGGGAGGCCAGCACCACACAGGGAGCATGCAGTGAGAGCATGTCAGAGCATGTCAGAGCATGTCAGAGCATGTCAGAGCATGTCAGAGCACTGTAGGCAGAAGCTGGCACTGCAGGTGGATTTTCCTGCTGAATACAGGGCTATATGGTAAAAATTTGGGAGCATTCTAATGTATACATCCCTAAACACTTTTTTTCCCCCCAAAATGATCAGATTTTACTTGGTTCCTTGGAGGTTGTGTGTAGGAAGAGCAGACATCTGTTGTGCATAATCCCCACGTTCCCTGCTCTCGGAGCCCGCATTGCCCTTGCTCCAGGGGTGGCTTTTCCCCATTTTTCCCTGCAGATCCCCCTGAGCAGAGCGGACCTGCTGGCTGTGGCTCCGCTCACAAGCACCATGTTGGCACTTTGAGATAAGGATTTCCAAGCGAGGGATGCTGGACCCAGTGACGTCCTTGTTCCAGAGCCAAGAGCCAGTCCTGACCTCTGGAAATCCTGCAAACTTGGTCAAGAAGCTCGGTCCCCTGCGGGACACGTGTCTGAAACCACCCGTCCGGCCCAGCCTGGACATCCAGGCATTTTGCATTTGGAATTTCCACCCTTCCTCCTTTCCCCCACGCTCACCTTTCTGACCAAGCAGCCACATCCCCACGGCAGCTCCGGGTCCCCCGCGGCAGCTCCAACCTTGGATCTGCAGCAGCCAAACACATCCAAGGATGCCGCGAGCACCGCCGCATCCCAGCTCCTCCTGCACGCCAGGGAAATATCCCGGCCAGGCCACTCCACACCTCATAACGAGCAATTATTCCCTTTAAAAGCACAATGAAACAAGAACCGTCCCCATAAGCACCTGCTGGATTTTATCAGCGTGTTTGGGTCCTGCTTCGGCCCCTTTGGCTAACGCCTAATTGATTCTTTAATCTCGACAACGCTTTTAGTGAGCGGTACAAGAGCGCGCGATTCCCTCCTCTATCACTTATTTATTATTCCAAGTAACCGCTTGCAGGTGGGGAGAGTTTAATGCAACGGTTTCAGCAACAGTTGCTTGCACCATAAAGCGCAGCCACGGGCAACCCTATCCCCAGCAGCTACCGCAGAGGAAGCCGGATTGGGGGGTCCGATGATGGGAAAGGCATGGCAAAATCCTGGGAATTCTGCGCCGGGAGCAGCTCTCGGCTGCAGAGCACCTGCGGGTCCAAGAGCTCTGCAAGAAGAGCCCCAGATCCTCACGCTCAAAACCAGGCGGAGATGGAGTGAAGCGAGCAGGGCGCGCGCGCCGACGCGCCATCCAAGGAGGTGGCGGGTGGGAAGGAGCCGGTTGTTAATTCGGCAGAGTCACCCCGTGCCGGGCTTTAAAGGCCAACGAGTGCTGGAGAGCGCCGAGTCCAGAGCCCCCAGGATCTGAGCCACTGGGAAGGTTTTCCTGGTACAGCGAGTGGGATTTCAGGAGAACGGGGCAGGTTATTAGGAAGGGAGGAGAGGAGCTGCCCTGTTTTCTGCCTCATATTCTGCCCCATCCCTTTTACCTGAGTCAAAATCTCATCAGAGGAGGAAAGTTTGGATCTTTGGGCCCCTGTGCCCCTGCCTGGACACATGTCTGACAGCAGAGGAGGATGGAGCTGCCACCGCTCTGCTCCCAACGCCGGCTGCAAAGGGAAAAATGCAGGGGCAGGAATCATTTTTTCATTAAAATAAGAATCCATCCGTAATGAAAATAGACTTCTAATGGGAAAAGCTGAGTGCAAATGGAAGCTTTTAAGGATTCTTTTGACTGACAATAACCTGAAGACCCTCCAGGAACTGCAGCCCAGAATAATCAGATTAAATGAAAACTAATATACAATCCTGAAATTCATCCCATGCCGGGCTAAACGTATAGCAGCTGCGTAATTTAGCCTACAGGTTTCTGCCTCCTGCCCAGCAGTTCACACTGAATTGTTTAGCCAAACTTAATCTACTGGGAAGGAAAAAAGCTCTTGCCTTTAATATGTACTAAAGTGAAGCCAGCTTCCAGGAGCAGCGCGGAACAGGGAAGGCTCGGAATATTTTCTGTGCAGACTCACAGGCTGGTGATCACTTACTTTACAAGGAAGAACTGCCGTTCGTTAGTGCCGCAGGAATAAGGTGTCCTGCTCCCTGGATATAGGGCTAGCTATAGGTGTTGGTGGCCACGGGCTTGGGGAGACTCATCTCCTGGGAATGCCATGATCTTGGCAGAAGGGGAAGAGATGGTTCAAGCATGGGAGCCATCTCTATCCCAGAGACGTTTCCCATTTCATTCCCCGCACGCATCTTCCTCAAATGTATATGGAACGTATACTGCTTTGGAATGTATGTTATCTTCCAGTCATCACTTGGGAAGCGAAGGACGAGGGAAAGGGAAAAAGGGAAGGGAAAGTAGAAGGGGAAGGAGAAGGGAAAGGGAAAAGGGGAAGGGAATGGGCAAGATTCCCAAGTGCCAGGTGCCGGGCTGGGGTCGTTATCCCAGGGTTTACATCAGGGTGCATTCCCGGGTTTCATCTCACCTCGCCCACACAGAGCCCTCCGACCGTCCTCTTCCCCAAGCAGGGCCGGCCAGTGTCCTCTTGCAGGGACACCACAGAGCCCCATGGGGACGAGGGACCAGAGATGACAAAGAACAGACCAGAGCAGCAGGCGGACCCGTAAAACACGTGTAACCAAGGGTGGCAAAGCAGAGCAGGGAGCGCGCGGCGCTCGGCACGGAGGCGAAGCGCGTCAGGGCCGCGCGGGGTGCGGCCAGCGCCGGTCCTCGTAGAACTTGCGCAGGCCCTCGAGGCTCACGGGGGGCAGGTAGGGCCCGATCCTCTTCCGAATCCACCACTTGCCCTCGGCGGCGTGCCTGCCTCCCGGCCGGCTGAACTTGTACTTGAAGTGCTCCGCGCGGATCCACCTGCGGGAAGCGAGAGCGTGGATGAGAGCGGCCACGGGTGCTCCCTGGTCCCCCGCGGCTGCAGCTCTGGAGTCTTGCCCCAGTGGAAAGGTGGTGCCTAGAATTATAGGATCATTCTGGCTGGAAAAGACCTTCAAGGTCACCGAGTCCAACTGCAAACCCATCCCCACCCTGCCTGCTAATTCATGTCCCAAGTGCCTCATCCACACATTTCTTGAGCACTGCCAGGGACAGCAACTCCAGCAGTTCCCCTGTGCAGCCTGTTTCAGCACTTGGTTACTCTTCCCATGGAGAATTTTTTCCTAATACTGAACCTGAACTTGCCCTGGTGCAAATTGAGGCCGTTTCCTCTTGTCCTACTGGTAGTTAGGACCAGTGAGCGGTCCAGGGTGTGCGCATCCCGTTGGCACCGCGAGCCGAGCGCATGGCGAGAGCCTCCCTGCTCCTGCCACTGCCGTTTGGGAACGATCCACCCTGAATGCTGCCCACCTTGCACCCCATGTGCACCTTTGCATCCCAGCTTAAAAGAGTTATAACACATCTATGATTTGCCCCGGCTTTATATCTGCCCCCCCGGCAGCACCGTGTCCGCACCGCAGGCACCCCGGCCGCTGCTCCGGCTCGGCCACGAGCGCATCTGTTCTGAGCTCACAGAGCAGGGGAGCTCACAGAGCAGGAGGCTGTAAAGGCGTGCGGAAAGCAGCATTCATCAGCGTGGCGAACGGCGCGGCGCCCGCCCGCGCTCCCCTTGATGTAGGGCATGCTGACAGGGCCGGGAGCGGCGCGGGCGCGCGCATCGCCACCGCTGGATAGCTTCATAAAATAGCCCCCAATATAAAAATGTCAGAGGCGTGTCAGTGCTCATTTGGGGCGGCCGCGCTCCACGGCTGCAACGCGAGCGCGGAGCGGGGCAGCGGCTCGCACAGCTGCTGCTTCCCGCGGCGGGAGCCCGCGCGGCGTCGAGCCGCCTCCGGCCGCCGAAATAACTAGGGATGATTCCTGAGCACCCGCCCCGAGCTCTCACCTTTGCAATAGACAAGCAGGAGCTCGGCCCTACACGTAGGTCTGATGGGGACCTGGATGAGCTGCGTGGAGCTGCCTCCACGCACGCAGCAATCGACAGCAAAACACTCCAGGGAAGCATCCTGGGGTCCTCGAAGGAAAGGAGGGAAGCAGGAAATGCAGAGCACCATCCCCGGACTCGCACCAGCACTGGTATCTCATCACTGCATGGGCTGCAGCTGCTGCTTCCATCCTCAGCTCGTACCCCTCTCTCCCCCCTTTCCAAGGCTGGCAAAAGTCAAGGGGAGGCTGAAGTGCTGCTCCCACGGCACTCGCTCCACAGAAGCACGAAATTTCCTTATGGAATGAGAGTGTCAGTGATCAGCACCAGCTGCAGCACCCAGGTAACCTGCAAGCTCTCTGGGACAGATTTAGGGCTCCAGCTCTTCCACATCCATGGCCTTTCCAAGTTCAAAACCACCCCCGTCCACCCCAAAAGCCGCAATCTGCTGGTACCGGCTGTGCAGCGAGGGGCAGGCGCAGAGCCCCGGCTGCTGCCGGCCCCAGGCCAAGCCGGGGAGCACCGGACCCCGCTCTGCAATGAAAATCTCCTGGTCCCTTCCGAATGCTGCTTGCCTGCCGGGATTAAATAATATCTATCGCCTGATTTGGGATGATTTTTCCCATATGTTCCCTGTCTATTAGAATGTTTGCTATCAAAGGGATCGGCGTGTAAAACTAGAACCGTGTGAGCATTAAAGCAACCACATGCAGCTGAAGCTGCATTTTTGTGGCCTCCAGTTTGCCTTTCTAGCTGAGGGCGTTTCAAGCCCGCATGCTCAGAGCCTAAATAAATCTGAAAACTGCCCCCCGCCAGCCCCCAGCCCCTGAGCGCAGCGGTGCCCGCGTCCCCACCATGTTCCTGCTGCTCCCCCAGCCGGCTCCATTGGAGCAGGGAGTGCAGATGGGAGCAAGGGCTCTCCCAGCTCCGCCAGGATCACGAGCCCCATGGAAAACACACGTGCAAAACACCTCGGACCGCACAGTGACAGACTCTGAGCTCTTTCTGGATCCAAACCGCTCACCAGACATCACCCTGGGCATCCCCACAGCTCTGCACGGCTATTGCTCCTCCAGGACTCCAGCTCTGCTCCGAGGAGGGAGCCCTTCGGATGCTGCGGGATGGCAGCACCTTGGAGCAGCGAGTGCCTCCAGGTCACCGTGGAGGTCGGCTCAGCCTCCCCAGCCTCCCTCGGGCCAGGCTGCACAGCAAAGAACCCAACGAGCGGCCGCATTTGTGAATCTTTGTTTTGGATGCTCGCTGATGTAAACACCGCAGCATTTAATACACAGGAGAGCCTTTCATTTCAGGGCTCACAGGGTTTACAAGCTAGTCCAGAATTTATAATCGAGCTGGGCGCTGCATTTGGAGCCTGCAGACCTTGCAAGCCCCTGCGCGGCTGCTCCTTCCTCCTGGCGTGTGGGAGTCCACGTGCTCCTGCAGCACACGAGGACTGTCCTACTGCCCCCGAGCTTGCAAGCACCAGCTGGGACCCGTGCAGCCTGCAACTCAAGCAAGCCCCGTGCACACAGGGCTGCCCGCAGACCACAAAGCTGCTCCAGGCTCCAGCTCTCTTCATCATAAGCTGCTCGTGGTTTTTGCAACGCCGGGACTCATCCAGAGATATTCCAGCAGGTGGAAAAGACCCAAAGGCTTCCAAGGCCTCCACCAACCCCAGGCAGCTGCCTGCATGCACCAACCTTCCTTGCTGCTAGGAAGAAACAGGAACATCCTCAGGAAGAAGCTGCTTTGTCTCAGCTGCTTATAAAGGAGCCTAATGAGATTAATGGCACCTGTGGTCACTCACACTGACGAGGCATGAGCAGTGCTTGGCAGCCGCGGAAGATGACTGGGAAGCTCAGGATGTACATTCTGTTTCCCAGAATTTACTGGGTGAAGGAAAGCTAGGAACTACTCTTGACTCACTAGGAAAGTGAAATCTAGGAACTCACTCTTGACTCACTGGGAAGCATCAGGCAGCAACTCCTGCAGCCGGTGGAGCTGCCCTGCATCCCAGCTGCATCCCTGCCCGGAGCCCGCTCGGACCCCCTTGGGAGACACGACCTTTTCCCTATGCATTTATCTCAATATCCACATTTATCTCAACATCCACAGTGGCTTTGGGGGCACCAAGTGAGGACCCAAATCCGCCCTTCAGCAGCCACCACGCGACACCCAGGGCCACCGGAGCCCGCGCCGTCCCGCTGCACACGAGTCCCGCCGCCCCGGCGCGGGCAGGGGCTGCGAATCGTGGGCGTTCGGATGATGGTTTTCCTTCAGATCAACCGTGGGCGCCTCGGCGGGCAGATGCCCGGGAGCAGCTGCGCCGGCGCTCGCAGGGCTCGCTCGTACATCACGCGCCGTGTGACACCTCCCAAGCGTGCGCGTTACAACGAGCGGCGCGGGCGAGCGGCTGCGCGGGCGGCCCCGATCCCCCGCACAGCTCCAATTGGTTCCAGCGGCCGCAGCTGCTGGGGCAGCAGCTGAGGGGCCCGGCCGCGCGCGGCCCCCGCGCACCCCGGCGGTCCCGGGGGGGGGGGGGACGCTCAAACACGGGGCATTTCTCCATTTTGGGGTTTTTTTTTTTTCATCTTAATGTTCCATCCCTGCTGCAAATCAGGGGCACGAACTCACGAAGGTGACAGAACCCCCAGCCGGGGTTTTCTTGCTTCTTCCAGCCCCGCTCGCTGCAGGCACCACAAATTCCTCGCGGCTCGGGAAGCGTTTGGGGAATGAGTGCAGTTTTACGGGCTGTTTCCCAGCGCATCATTCCTGCGGACGCTGTGTGGGAGCTGCCAGGGGCTCCAGTGCTCAGCAGACCTCAGGTGTGCCCAGGTCTCCACGCTGGGGCTCGTTCAACACAGCACTGCTGAAATCAGAGTGAAAATCCTGAAGCCAACGCGATTGGCAGCAGAGATATTGTGCACGGAACGGGTTGTGCTTCATCTCCAATGAGCAAAACGAGCTCTGGGTTTCTCTCACCTGCAGCCGCCTGCTTCCACGCCAGCACGTTAAATAGTTATTAATTTCTTAGGCAAAACCTCCCTGTTTTGGGTTTACTGGCGCTCTCGGAACCGCACGCGCGCAGGAGGGCTCGCGAGACCCCCGCACCCAGCAACGCGCTTAAATCACTCACCTGCTTCTCATTTTAACTTTATCACACCCGAAGAAAATACTATAATTTCTAGCGCTGTAAAGAAACCTACAAACTTTGGTCTCCGAAATTTCATTTCGAAGGCATTAACTCATTTTGAAAGTCCCTTGGCTATTGGAGGTGTAGAGTTTCCATTAGCAGAACAAGCCTGGCCGAGCAGGGAACGTGACGCTCTTATGGAAAACAGCCCTGTCCCCTAATTATTTAGTCTAGCAAGGAATGAAAATAATTAAGTCTCAAAATTTCCCTCGGAGAGGGGACGGGTGGGAAGCAGGGCAGGAAAAGTGGGAGTTTCTCGGCACGGCTACCGAAGGGCTCGCTCCCCGTGAGCATCTCCGCTCGCACAGGGAATTGTGCTGGGTACTGCAGAGATCACCCCGTTTCTGGCATTTTCTCCCTTGGGTTCCCTCACATGAAGCCATTTGGGTGGAAATAAAAACCCAGAGCCAAATAAACACGAGCAGGAGCGGCCCAGTGAGGGACGGGACACTTTGGAGCAGGATCCGGATTGACTTATCCCCATGGCAGCCGCCATGGAACCCCTCAGCTGCACATTGGCACCAAAACGCACATGGTGCCAGTGCCCAAGATGTTCAGATTTGGCTCGGGAAAGCCACGGACGTGACTGAGAAAGCAGCACAGTGAGTTGCATGGTGGGTTTGGATTCCAGTTGGGGCCAAAGTGAGTATTTGCAAACGGCTATTTTTTTAAAATTTTGCATCACCCACAAAATGCACGAGGCCAACGACAGCCTCTAAAGGAAGGTGAATGACAGAGGGAAGACACCTGATGTGCAGCCCAGCCCTGGGTCCTGTTCTTACATGCCTGCCTGGACCCGCTCCGCTCGCATCCGCTGGCCGGCAAACTCCACAGCGCAGGAATGATGCTGCTGTGGAGAACGAGCTGCTTCCATCCCTGCTTTAAACACACGGGCACCTATCTTGCTCGCCTGCTGCAGAATACGGTAACGAACTGCCCACCACCTGGCCCCACGCAGTGTTATCCAAAGCACATCCCAAATCCACGCTCCCTCCGTACCGCTGGCGCAGGCTGGCCCGTGAGGTGGCATCGCTGCCCCGCTCCTGCCACGGGACGCGAGCGCAAGCGGAGCTAATCAGGGTTGAAAACCCCTCTGTAAACATTATTAAAGCGGTATTGCTCCGCGGCGAGGGACGTTCTGGTAGAGCCCAGCATGACTTTTGTAGGAATAATTAATAGAGGTTCCCCGAGAACCCGCCTGGAGCCCGGCCAAGGCGTAATTATTTTTGTGTAACAGATCTACTGCTTGTGTAAGCGAACAAGCTGCGACATTACCCAGCAATGCAAGCCCAGCTTTAATAAAGGGTGATTTACGGGCAGGCTGCTGGGCTTGCGAGCTGGGGGCTCGGGCAGCCTCGGCCGGCGGGCAACGGGGGCTCTGCAAAGCCACAGCCCCAATACCTGCTTTTATAGCGGCCTGGCCTTGGGGGGAACACCCCGACCAAGGCTCGGCTAGATGCCCAGCAAGAAGCTGGGTGAAGAAAATCTGCATTTGTGGCAAAAACACTTCAGCAGTTGTACTCCCATCTGTGCTTCTGTTCTGCTTTTTCTTGCCCCAAAATATACACAGACACATATCTCTATAGAGACCAGTAAGGTTCGAAGGGCACATCTAAAAATGAAGTGCTTGGGTAGAAGGTGGAAGCTCTTGATATCTGAGAAGCACCTGAGACGAGCCCCTCCTCAGGAGATTGGGGGGATGTTCTGCATTAAAGCTGAGAACACCAGCTCTGTGTCCAAGGGATGCACACTTCACACGGCGCTGTGAACTTCAATCCTTGTTTGCAATGCATCTTGAAAGTCTCAAATGGAAAATATTAGCACAGCGTAATATTATTGAGTTGATCCAAAATTCCCCTAAAATGTTTTTTCAGCTAAAAATAACTGCATCAACAAAATAGACACTTTTGTGAAAAACTCCATTTGTAAGAAGCCTTTAGGTTTTCATCTGTCTTTTCCACTTGCTGATATTTGCTTTGTCTTTTCATCGAGAACACAAACAATTCCAAGACAACAAAACCAATTATTTGTGCAGGCCTGCTTTGTCTTTGAAATATCTCAACAGCCTGGTAGAAAGCCTATTTGTGATGTGATTTGTGAAATGACAAAAAACCATGGCAAAAAATCTGAGGCGGCCGGGCAGGAAACGGCAGCAGCCGCAGCCGGGAGCGCCGTCCAAGAGCAGCAACGCGGAGCCCAGCCTGGGAACGCGCTCAGCCCGAGGGTCCCCGTGTCTGAGCACCGGGAAGACATCACGGAGCCGGGAGCACCGGGTCTTCACGGTGTCCTAATAATTCACACGAGCTGTTCAAAGACCACCAGACACCAAGAAGGAATGCCAATGTGTCCAAGAGGGACGGGCACCTCCGAGCACGGTGCCCGTGGGACGCTTACCGTGGAGCTGCTCTGCCGGCGAAGGGGTTCGTTGCCAGCAGGGACAGGGCGGACTCGTCCTGCGCCAGCAGTTTTCCTGCCAGGTGGATGATCCACTCGTTCTGCTCGTAGGTCTTGGGAAAGGGAGAAGATGGAAAAAAGGAATGATGTTAGACTGCAGGAGTCAGCCATGTGCCGCTATCAGCATTAACGAATTCTGCATGGTCTCAGCTGGGGTTGCAGTGGGTTCAGTTGGCAAATTATGAATTTCCTGGTGTTGTGGGGAATAGATCCAACGGGATCCAACACTGTGAGGTTCATGCTGAGACCCTCCAGCATTTGCAGGGAGCAGAGGTGCCAGGAAAGCAGCGTTTCCTCATCTCGCAGCCACCCCTTGGGACATGGATACCGAGGGTGGGTGAGACACCACCACTTAACGAGCTGCCACTCGTCAGCTGTGCCAGCTACGTGATCCCGCAGCCTGGAGCAAGGTGACAGCAGCAACCTGTGCCCGAGAGCACCCGGCCAGCTGCCCCCGTGCACGGACCTCGGCCGTGTCCAGGGATGGGTTTGGGATGGTGATCCACGACTTTGGATCTCAGGGACATATCCCCTGCCCTCCCTTCTCCTGTCACCTGCTTGATGGGTCCCATTTGTGGGTCTCCTGCATGAACCACATGGGGAGGACACAGACATGTGCCTGCCACATCACTGGTGTCTGCTGAAACGGAGATGTTCTGGCTAATGCTGCACCCCAAGTGCTCGACTTGAATCCTTTCTTTTAGTAGCAAAATTCCACAGAGGAGCAGTAATGGTGTATTTTAAAATGAGAATTTACCCAGTATTTTAATATAAGTTACTTTCCTTGCTGTGTTTTCAGAGAGAAAACAGAAGCACGGGGCTATTCGGCACGGGATTTACTAAATTCCTGTTCTTTGCATCCCCTTCATTCCCCTTAACCTGACACCCACTGTCTATGCTATGCTCTTAATTAGGGGGCTGCTGAAATAAGGAGCGCATCCTGCACCTCCGAAGGGGTTTGGGGAGCCTCCCTAGAAAGCATTGCCCTTTCTGGTGACTTCTGGCGCCTATCACTTCCATAAAGCCTTTTCCCCCTCTTTTCACGTGGACCTAAGTGGATTTTTTAATGCAAGCAGTAGGGGACACTGTGGGAAAGCTAAAGCCGGCGGCGGTACCTGCAGGGCTGTGACTAATGCAGAACACGGCACCGGTCCCCTGCAAGCCTCCCACAACAACGGGCCAGTTTTGTTATTTGCGTTGTCCCGGGGACCGGCGGAGAGCAGCGGGATGGAAAACGCCCCGCGCCGCTGGAAGGTCCTCCGGGAAGCAGCTCCCTCGTGGGGTTTCTGACCCTGCTCATCCCCCTCAGAGGAAACCACAGTTATTTAAGCCAGGCAGCTTTTTGGAGCGGGTTCCTCTCCTGCTCTGTCTCACCAGGACCAGGTGGCCCGGCCACCACCGATGGTGCCTGCCAGGAGCCAAGTCCTGGAGCCCAGGGATGTCCCCGCACAACCCACCACACATCCCTGCTCACCTACCCATTCTGCTCCCGGCTTTTAAGGACTATTTCTTGAAGGCCATGGGACACGTGGCAGTCTCTTTCTGCAGGGAAGTCGGGAAGAAGCCAGAGAAAAACCCAACTAGAAACTCTACGTAATCACCAGGAGCTGCGTTTTGTGCAGGACACCAAACTGGGAGAGCCAGATTTCACAACCAGGAGACGCTGTAATGGTGGAACAGGATCCCTGGCTCACATGGTCTCCAAATTGTTAATTAGCAGCTCCGTGCTCACAAGAGTTGGACTTCTGGTTTGTAAAGTGTTTTTCTTGTAAAATTTACAACATGTCTGGCCCCAGCGAAGTCTGCGGTGAGAAATTTCCATCAAATGCAGCTCCCCGCTCTGCCCCCAACACAAAGGCTTAGATATCACGCACGGCGATGCTTGGAGCACGCAGGGGCCGAGCAGCACGAGGAACTGAGCTGTTTAACTCATTACTCTGTAAAGTGATAGGGTGGCAAAGGGGAAAAAAACCCAGGTGATGCGGGTCCCGCGCAGGGGAGCAGCGTGGTGCAAGGCTGCAGGGCTCCTCGCTCATGGCAGGACCTGGACCTCAGAGGGGTTTGCAGAGTGATGACATTCAGGATCACATATAGGTTCCACTTGTGAGCCTGAAGAACAGAAGAGCGAGACCGGGACCCATCCAACGGTTGAGAAAAAAAAGCTAGGACCAATGCATGCATTGCTTTAAGGTATGGCCATGGGCAGGGGGCTCAGCTTCAGATTTTGGACCTTCCTAAGCGGGAGCCACAGTCTCATTGCCCCACAGGCCTCCTTCAAGGGCAGGAGGACAGGCAACATGGGCTGACCCTCCTCTGGTCTTGCTGGATGCCCAGCAGGACACGGGCACAGGCTGGGACTTCTTGGGCGAGGGACACGCACGTGGGCGCGACGCCCTCCTTTGCTTGGAGGACTTTTGTTTTATTTTCAAACAAGGAAGCAAGCAATGAACCCAAACGCAAACTCCATCCCCAACCCAACCAAAACATGCGTGCGAGTCAGCGGAGGCCCAAGCAGAGCTTCCCAAAGCAACGATACCGCAGTTGCAGAGCAGAAGCCTTCTCGTATCCACAGACTCCACAGACACACAACTTCCCAGCTGGTACCAGCACTCAAGACCTCTCCAATTAGGCTAAGACTAGCGTTAAGACACTGAGAGCTTCAGGCTGTCACGGGGCTCAGGGTCTCACTGTATCCAGAGCTCCTGGCTCTCCGGGTGAGGAAGGCTCCTTCCCTCTGCTTCCGCATGGACCAGCACCAGGAGCTGAGCATCACTGCGGACCACAGGGCTAACCCCGGCCCCATAAAGCAATCCTCCTGCCCGAACCCTTAACTATTTCTGCTCTCTGACCTTCCCATTTGCAACCTTAATCAGTGCATAAACACAGCACCGGCCCCACGAATGCACTAACTCGTACTCGGAGGTGTTTAAAAGCTTTACAGAATTCAAAAGCAACAAGGAGCTGAGGGCAGAATGAATGCAGGGGCAAGGCAACTCTGCAGAGATAATGGAGCAGAGGAGAATATAATCATTGCAAAAAACATATATATAAACCCACATGGCACTACAGGGAACATGTTCCCAACTGAAATAATAATAATAAGAGCCCTTTTCCTCCAGCTTTAATTGGTCATTTAATGAAAAAGGACTGTGGATTAGTGTGGCATTTTATTGAATCGCGGCCCTGGCACAGGCGCGCGGGAGGAGGTCAGTATGAGATACACATGTGGAAACAGCTGGAAACTTGGCCCGGGAGCCCAGCATTATTATTTCGCATGGTTGGGAGCCCTGCACGTTTCCACCTCAGGTTCTGTGTGTACCTTGTGATGACAGAGGGGCCGGGGAGGTTCATGTTTCCAGTGCAATCCTAAAGGGGCAATTTTTTTTGCATTCCAGCCTCCCCGCTTTGGGTGCAAAGCAGGGACTCCACCATCCAGGGTGTTTTTATCTAAAATACTCCCATTTCTTTTACACCAGTGTGCCCTTCTGTAGCTGGCTGCCTTCAGGGGCCACTGCGTGAGGAACTTGAGATACCAGCTGCAGAACTAAACCACGTCACACAGCGACGAGAGCACAGCTGAGGACACCTTGCTTTTCAAATACTGCATCTCGGAGACCACTGCCATCTCTGCCACTGATGGACTTAACCAAGGGAGGTCAGAGGTTGTGTCAGGGTCTCTCACTCCTAATTATCCCCAATAACCACGTCCCTTTCTTTACAGTAGCTTCCCAAAGGGACAAAGCAATTCTCAGCAGGGCTGATTCAATGCATGGAGTTTCCAGGGGGGCGGCTGCTCCAGCCTCACTAAAAGCCCCCCATTCGCCTCCCTGATTATAAGGTGCCTGAGCAAGGAGCAGCGTGACTCAGGGCATGGTCCACATGGGGAAACACTCGCCTGGCAGAGCTCCTGCACCACCTCTCTGTTCGGAAATAACAGTCACTTTGCTGCAGAGCGGAGTCTAGCCAGGGACAGACAAGAACCTCACACACAATGACCGTCCCGGCACAGACAGGGTCTTGCTCCACGGTTCTGCAGTACTGAGCGGGTCAGAGCCAGAGCCTAGTTGGGGGTTCTGGGCACTCCCAATGTTGCTCTTAGGGGTAACCAAGCCGTGAGGCAGTTTTCATGGGCGCAGCTTGAGGGTTAGAAAAGTTTTCACTTTCACCAGGAGGCAACTAATCGGACTTACCGGGGGAAAAAGGGAGAATTCTTACATTCTGAACGGGGACCAAAACGCACGAATGCTGCAATGGAAAATGGAAGTGAACGGAGGCCTGTTTTTGGAAGGGGAAGGAAAGGAAATGTTAAAGAGTGTGGCTAGTGCTGTGCTCGGGAGGTTGGGGCTTTACGACGTTACACACACCTCGTCCTCCAGCCGCCGCCACGCAGCGACTCAGCGGCGAGCGGCTCTGCTTTGAGTAAAATATTTCACAAAAACACTAATCTGCCTTCCCTCTAAATGGGGCTGTTTTTTGCTCAGCTCGTGTGTGATAACGTGAGGTCTCCTGTCCCCGCTTCGCCCCGGAGAGGGGCTCCTTAAAGCATCAATTCTGCCGCTCGGATTTCTCTTCAGAAGCCGGCTGCATTTTATCTCCGAGCCCATGCAGCACATCTGGAAAGCATATTTCTTCTCACTGTATCGCAAGGGCTGCGATTTGCCAGTGCTTACAGAGCCCCTCCACGACAGAGCCCGGGTCCATGTGGCCTCGGGCAGGTCCCTTGCTGAAGGCAGGACATCTCCTTAGTGCAGGGATGCCCAGAAGGTCCTCGGAGATGGACAGACTCATACGAGGCAATGGAGACACTTACAGGAGGAAGATGTAGACCCTGGTACTGGCTTTGCTGCTGGGTTCAGCAGTGCCCTCCTCCAGCCTAAACATACCAAGCATTTCCCTGCATGGCATCATTAGGTCCAGCTTACTGGGGAGAGGCAGGAGCAGAACTCCCAGTTTGCTTCTTGCAAAAAAGAACTGACCTGAACTTCAGACACAAACCTCGGGCTGCAGGTCGGCCCAGCCGTCGGAGACTTCTTGGGAAAGTTTCAAAGAATAAGGCAATAGGACACTGAGCTTTAAGAATCAATATCAAGATGGCAACAGCTTTGTTATTTTTCGACTACTTTTGTTCAGCACGCACCGAATGCGCTCCGCTGCACCGGCCAAGCACGCAGCCCCTGCTACGGGGAGCTTACACAACCTGAACAGAACAAACAACCTTCATGCCATAACAAGAAGGGAGAAAGCCTTCCCTTTGATTTTTCTTTATTCGGAATAGTGAAGACTTTCCACTGCTGTCCAATGGCGAAGAGCAAATATTTTATACTATAAACAACCAGCTTTTGCAAAGTCCAAGACATCCAAGCACCAGGAAAAGCGACCAACTTAAAAGTACAAAAACTATGAGCAGTATCTTGTTTTCTGGCTGTTTTTTACTAAATACTGAATCCACCACAGCCTGAGAGAAGCCCCACCACCAAACCCCTTGTGCCGCGGCACAGCACAGCTCCATGCCGGAGGAGACACGGAGGTTTAATGATTTGTCACCAAATTCTGCCAGAACAGGGTGGCTTTGCCATAGCTCAGGAAGGTGCCCTGGGCAAGAAAGCCCCCCAGGAGGAGCAGAGCAGTGTCCATGCAACTGAGCCTGTCATTAAATCATCTCCTGCTAGAAAGCTGTTCCTAATAATCCACCTGAATTTCCCTGAGATTGAACCATATCCCAACATTTAGCTCATGTTTGCCTTCACACAGAGATGGAGAGCTCTGTTGCTTTCCACTTCACAGGGGGTCCTCCCATTTCCCGACTGGTTTTAATGCCTGTCTGTCCCTTTTCTTTTCCATCCTGCTGCGAGTCCTGCCGGAGGGAAAGGTCCTTGGGAAAGCTGGAGCGAGGACGGTGCCAGACGTCAAGCAGAGAGATGGAAAGAGGAACCTGTCCCGAGCGGCACAGAGGGACGGTCGATGCCTTCTCCGGACATGGCGAGAGTTTCTTGTCCCAAGCTTTCTCCAGCGGAGAAAAACAGCCACAACACCTGAAGACAGATTAAATGTAATCCAGAGGCAGAAGCAGCTGATTAATGGGCTCCATAAATTACAGTGTGGGTTCTGCAAAGCTTGTCTCACTTAACTTTTCCTGGAGTTTGGATTTCTGGTCTCTTGTCCTTTCTGCAGCTATTTCCTATGCGCGGTTCAGATTTAAGCAGCATGTGAACAACTGCGGGCTTCAAAGGCCGGGGCCGGGCCGTGGCACAG
The DNA here is from genome assembly GCA_032273925.1 of Rhynchotus rufescens. NCBI lineage: Eukaryota > Metazoa > Chordata > Aves > Tinamiformes > Tinamidae > Rhynchotus > Rhynchotus rufescens. The sequence continues at coordinate 25,810 of JAVCKT010001484.1, forward strand.
CCGCCTCTCCAAACATCAGGTGTGACAACCTGTGCTAAATATACAGCTCCGGACTCTCAAACAAACCCTCAGCTACTCGGTCCAAGATTTCCTTCCACGCTTAGGTACATATTTACACGCTTAAATTTAAACACCCGCGGCTGCAAGGGTCTGCTGCTGTGTGCGTGTTGCTGGCACCGCTTTGGCTCGCAGCAATCACCCCAGTTTGGTGCTAGTGGAACAGCCCCGTGGGCGCCAGGTGTGCAGCAACCTCCCGCTTTGCCCAACAGGAATTAAAACAAGCTAATTAACAAGCTAATTAACGACAGCGTTTGCATGCACGCCTTCCAACACCGCGTGCACAGGAGGACAGAAACACTTGGGGGAACTTTGTGGTAAATTAAGAGAAAATAAAGGAAAGGAAGGGAGATACGAAGGGGGCTGTGCTGCTTCCTCCTCCTCCTCCTCCTCCTCGCCAGGCGGCTCTCATACATCACCGTCACTCAGCACAGGGGCTGTGTCCGCTGAAAGATCCTGCCGGTGCCTAAGGGTGTCTCTCAGCACCAGCCCCGCCAGCACTTCCCTCTGCTGCACGAGTATTTATGCCCTGTCCTCGCTTGTTTTTAAACCTGAGAGCACTTTGTATTTCAGGACCTCAGGGATACTCCAGCCCTGCAAACAAGCGGCCTTTCTCTCATCTCGGATCCGCTTCTCCGCTCCGCAGCCTCCTCCGGGCGGGCCGGGAGCGTGGCCGGGGCCGGAGCGCTCTGGAAAGGCATTCCGAATGCACATTAAATGAAATTCCAGCGCCCCAAAACTGGAGGGGTGAATATTAAAGCCGGGGAGAGGTGGTTATGTCATCAGCGAGGAATCTACAAGGCGCCTAAATGAAAATCCCACAAGGAAAGAAAACAGGGAGTTTGGGGCAGGGGAGAGCAGAAGTACGAGCAGGAGCGAGGGGAAACACCAGCAGGTTCACCCGGGGCTTTGCCTTGTCCCACTGCTGCTTTATAAAGTCCACAAGAAAGCCTCCTACTCACACAAATGAGAGTGTGCAGCAAATGTGCAATATCAAAGAATTCACTGTGCAAGCATCCCCTCTCCTCTCTTTTCTAATTTAGAGCAGCAGCTTGCTGCTCTCACCTGTGGAAATCCCTTGGAGGGACCGACCCCTGCACCATCCCGCAGGACCTCCGGCCTCGCTGGAGGTGCTCAGGGGTGCAGGAGCCCTTGGCTGCACAAACGTCTCCTCCAGCCCCAGAGCAGCTACTGGGCACTTTAACAAAGTGTCATTCAAATTGCCCGATTTGCTGGAAAACTGGGCAAACCTGCAGGACTCAGGGGGGTACATGTGTCCGTCTGCGTCATTTTGTTTGTTTGTTTGTTCTGACCTAACAAACTTAGCCAGAGCTTAAAATACCCTCCCACCCTCGCCAGGCACACTGCAAATTCCCCGGAGTTGGTGTTTTCCCTGGTGCAGGTGGCGCAGGCGTCTGGGGCACCCGCAGACACGTACCTGGAAGGCAGCAAACCACATGAGCCAGTCGAGGCGATAGTGGTAGGGGCTGATGAAGCAGGGCCTCCTCCTCACGTCCCCGGGCTTGCATTTGAAGTCGTACTCCTCCCAAACCGCAGCAGGGTCCTTGGGATCCTCGCTGGATGTTCCCTGGATGATGACCTCTGTCCTCTCCTTGGTGATGCTGCAGGACACAGCACAATATTGTTATTTTTCTCAAGTGGTGAAAAATGCCACCCGCTTAGAGTCAACAAGGCAACTACCTCGGGAGGGTTTGATCCTGATGGGCAGCCTGACAGAGTAGCTTGGCACTACTGCTGTTCCCCAGGGAGCCTGAGGCCAGGAAGATGCTTCCTACAGAAATCTGTGGGTCTCAGAAGTCAGTCTGTCCTTCCAGAGCAGAGCCTGACCTTGCCCAAGGTACCGAGAGAACACGATGGGTCTGCCAAGTCCCACATGAGCATCTGGGATGGATGGGCCAACCTGTCCCAAGTTTCCAAAGAAAAACCACACATTTTCCCTTTGCTGCTTGATGTGCTGCTTTCTGCTCAGTAAGGAGAGCAGCAGAGAGAGCAAACACCGTGGGCTACCAAAAGCTCAGGTGAAAACAAGACCATCAAGGTTGCTCCTCTACACCGGAGAGCTGCTTTCCATTATAAATATACTAACAACACAACTCTGCCTGTCAAAATTGCTCAGCTCCACACACATCTTTAATTTTATTATTATATCGCTCCTTCATCCTTCAACCCAAGAAGCTTAAAGTTTGGAGCATGAAGCCCCAATGACTTCCCATGATAGACGCTTTCCACTCGAGGAATGCTCTGTGTCTCAGCTTATAATTGTTACCTACGTTTAATAGATTCCTGGATCCTCCAGCCAAGTTCCATGTTATATGTGGGGCTGAGTTATGAGCCATGGCTAGCTGCCCAACGGTTAGAAACACACTGTAAATCAGGGACAGCAAATTACTAATAAAAGTATGTTCCTACTGTGTGATTCAAAATATGTCAAGTTTCACATAATCGTATATTCATTATAAGCTGCAATCCTCTTTTTATTGGTTTACATAGGCTGGAATTACAAACATATTACAGCAGCATTTCATCACATGCTCTTTAGGTTCTGCTAACTGTTGAAACAGAAACCATAGACAGAAGAAGAAAACGAAGAACAACAACCCAAAGAAAACAGTCTCCCGTAGCTTCACCACTGCAGCGTTCAGAGAGGTTCAAGGGTTATTTTTCCTTCTCCAAAAAAAAAAAGGAGCAACTTCGCTGCTTCGCACTGTTTTAGCTCTGGTACTTTTAATCATGTTTTCGCAAAGTTTTCCCTTTCACAAAACGTATTTGCTATTTGAAATACAGGGCGAATGGCTTTGATGGATCTAAGTGTGCTGAGAGAGCTGCTCCTCCCCTCTGGCTGGCTGCTCCGCTAGGGTTTTCATCAGCCAGCCTCATCCTCCTCCCATAAAACCTATTTAATTCCAGCACCCCCCTGCCCAGGGCCACGTCCAGAGGCCGCTGAGTCCCGAGGAGCCTGGGCCACCTCCTGGCTCCCGCCCCCGGGGGCCCCTCGCCGTCACCGCGGCCACGTCGCGGGGTGACCAAAGCCAGGGGATACCGAGGGAAGCCCAGCGCCGTTGGCGGGTGGGGAGCACGTTCTCTGCCCAAGGGCCCTCGTTCCCTGATGTGGGCAGGGTGCAGTCCCTCCGCGCTGGTTCTTGACAGATGCCACTCCAAGAGCAACACACCAGGCAAGCACCAGTGGTATCTTGGTGGTATCTGCTCACATTGGGATTAAACGGGGGGCTGTAAATCTCTGTTTTGCTCGTTCTGCTGTGGTTTCCCTCCTCTGTCTTCCCCTTGGCTCTCTCACTTTTCAGGACAGGGGTTGCCTTTCAGAGAGCAACTCGTGGGTGCAATGTGGCCTCACTGCCCACTGGCCCTGCAGCATCACCACCAGCACCAGCAAAACCCTGCACGAGGCACGCAGAGACCTCCCCAGCCCTGCTCTATGGAAAAAATACTCCACTATGTTCCCAGATGTCTTGGTCAGGAAGAGCATGAGAGGGACAGTACACAAGAAGAGTCACCCTGGGTCAGACCTGGGGCTCATCTAAGCCCAGGAACCCTCCTCCAGAAAGCCCATCCTCAGGTGCTTCCAAATCCAGACCTAGATGCTTCCCCTTGCTCAGTCCCCTCCTTCTTGCCCTGAATGGGGCTTCCTGAGCTGAAGGAAGCAGCCAGGCTGCCCACCCTCCTGTCCTCTGAACCTCTCTTGTTCTCCTTGGGACCCATTTACACTCCAGTCTCCACAGTTTCCTGTGGCAATGATTTCCCCAAGTCATTGGCTGGAAAAAGCACTTCTTTTGTTGGCCTTAACCCTGCTACCCAACGGCTTACACGAATATTTACATGAGGGAGAACAAGTGTGCACATGGGAAGAGAAGTTCACCTTAAATAAAGGCTGCTGGCAATGGTGAAGACCATCCTCTAGGTGAACTTGTCCATGGCTATTTTCATCCTGCTGCTCTGTTTGCTACATCAATATAAGAAGCTAATTAAAAACACCTCGAGGAAAACAATTTCTAATTCAGTATGAAAGACACCTGCTCTTTTCTCCCCCTCTCCTCACAAACAAGTCTACCTGCCGAGTCTACCCCAAGTCTATTCCAAGTCTATCTAATCTGGAAGGATTTCTGTCTCATTTCAGGCTTAAAGGCTGGCTCTCTGCCTGCAGTTGGGGCTGCTAAGGGACAGGTTGAGCTGCATGACGTGCCCGTGGAATGAGTGTACCTTCCGAAAGCTCCGTAGGTGTTCACTATTCGGAGAGGGTTGAAGGACGTGTTCATGACTTGTCTGGAGTTGAGCAGGTTGAGGACGACGGGGACGCTGAGGTAGGCGATGAGGAGCCCGAAGGAGACGTTCACCACCCTGCGGATGTAGCAGCCTGTGTGGGACACAAGAGCAGAGCAGAGGGAAGCGGTTTCCCCACGGGCAGCAGCTCCTGCCTCCGCACGGCCCGGCCTCCACCTGCCTCCCTGGGCCCTTCCTCTCGGCTCCCACGTCAGCCTGGGACCACCACCCCGTGCAAGCAGAGAGACTTGGCCAAGGGGCCACACACTATCGCTCGAGAGATCTGCCCTTCTCCAAACAGCCCCAGAAAGGTCTAAGAAGAAAAGCATCTAACATATAACGTCTAAACAATGTCTAAAATATAACAGTGGCCACCACAGCTCCGTGGCCACCTCTGCTATCCCGCGGATTCCTGTCTCCCTCGCTCCCTTCAGATCTCCCATCTCCCCCGGCCAACCTCCCTTCCTGTCGCTGTCCTTCCCGTAGCAGAGCTGCAGGAAGGGGCCTCTCCGGGCCAGGCAGGGCCGTGCTGCGCTCAGGTGCCCTTGCAAGCCAGAGAGAGTCCAACTGCAGCGGAACAAATAAGCACAGGCGACCTCCAAAGAGTTCTTGTGCTTATGCCCGCTTTTCATTTGTTTAACATTAACAGCCAAAGGATCAGATTCAAAGCAATTGCATGGAGCCTTCCCCTTATCTCTGCAGGAGAGGGATGTTTATTTGAACCCCTCGCAGAAGCTATTAATAATTGTTTAGTCTGAGGACACTGCTGGAGCATCATTTGGCTTGGACGGGAGCTCGCTGCGACGCGGCTCCTTGCCCCCTGCGACCAGGATCTAGGCAGGGCCTTGGGGGTCATTGAGATGGGCTGGACCTTCTAACCAAGAGCAGCTTTGGACACAAAGTCCTGCACAGCACAGGCAGCACGAGTGGCTCCAGAGGCCACTTGTGGCCGTGCACGGGCTGCCCATCTTGTAACTCCTCCAATATCCATGACCTTAAGCTCAGGATTCAAGAGATCTGGCCCATGAACTGTCAGCACCTTCTCAGTCCTGGGACATAAGTCAACAGGGTCAGGATGAAGCCCCCAGCACCAACAGGAAGGACCTCTCCCCTTCGGAGAGGCACCAGAGCTGCAAAGCTGCTAAAGATTTTGCCTTTCAGTAAAATATGTAAGATGGGACACATTGAAAGTTTAACAGCATTGCAGTAGCCTTGCTCTTGCAAGGAATTAACACTTCTGGTTGGAAAGATGCATTTCTTGGTAGATGAGAAGGGACAAGATATAGATGTGCATCTTGTTGATGTTTTTCACTATTCTGACAGATGTTTAGTATATTTAAAAATCAGCATCTGTAATTGCTGTTGATATTGTAGTCAATTTGCTGCTTAAATGTGGTTTATAAAACTACAACTGCACATCTGCTCTGCAGCCCTAGGAAAACCAGAGCGATGCTGTTGCTGAGCAGGCAATCTTTGCAAACAGGGCGGCTTGCGAGAATCACTTCAGAGGGGGACATCGGCCAGAGCAACCTCTTCTCCTACCTTAAACTAAACCCTCGTCTTTGCTTTTCCACGTTATAATATGAATATGTGAGGTCATCTTATCCCAAACTGTGCCATACGATGGCCATGGGGGGCCTGACACGGCTGCTCCTCTTGCCTTCCCAAGCAGCTGCTGAGCGGAGCAGGACCAGGAACCAGGTCTCCTTTCCAGTCAGTAAATGCATTATTGGAACCACGGCAGACTGACCATCAATTTTGTTCTTTCTGCAAGCCTGGCCTCGCATCCAGCTCCTTCTTCAAGCTGGGAAGCAACGTGCCCGTGGCTGGAGCACGGCCACGTCCCAGGGGAAGGGAGAGGGCTCAGCCCAAGCAAACACAAAATCCTTGCCCCGAGCCACACTGGGTGTCTCATTCCTGACTTTTAAATAGTCAAAATATTTTTTAAAAAGTTGCTAGATAAATCATGCAGCTCCACATTGCTTACTTAGGCTTGCAGCTTGACCCTCGCTGAAGCGAGCGCAATGAACGCTAACTCCCACGAGCAAAGAAGTCAGAACTGCAGCTACAGAGCCTTGCCCATTCCAAAACAAATAGACCCGAACTAACAACGTGCCCTCTAGCGGCAACAGCGCGACGGATATTGATAAATGAGCCACCGTTTCTGCGCTCCCGTCACCAACGCAGCACCCAGACACCCTCCAAAGCGCAGAGAGGACCACGAGGGCTTTGCAGACCGACCTGCCCAGCACCCTTGTCTGCAGCGCGGCTCCTGCCAGCCCCAACTCACCGCGCCTCGGCGGGAGCCGCTCTCCGGCCGCCCGCCCGCCGGGCATCCGCGCCAGCCGCTCCTTGGCACCGCCCGGCCGGGCGCTGAAGAGGAAGGCCAGGCTGGCGTCGTCGAAGCACGCGATGCTGGGCACCATGGTGAGCCAGTTGAGGAAGCTCAGGTTGCCGCTCGCGATCAGCAGCACCTGGAGGGGAAACCAGCAGCTCGGCGTCGCTCCCACGTGCTGAACGTTGGCATAACGCAACACGGGGGAGTCCATCAAAACAAGGGGAAAAGAAGGAAACCGAGGAGTATTTCTGTGGATAAAGCACAACTTCCAGTTTTTCTTTTCCTGGAAAGGAAAGCAGCTGATGCCTGTTCAGGACTGCTTGAGTTTTGAGATTGATAGGAATTTTTATCCTGTTAGTCATATTAGCGCTTAGGATTTAGCGCTAGTTTTGCTAATTAACTAGCTGTTCCGTGGACACATTAAAACAAAACAAAAAAAAAAAAAAAAAAAGGGGGGAAGAAAAAAGAAAAAGGAAACAAAAAAAAAAGGAAAAAAAAAAAAAAAGGAAACAAAAAAAAAAGGAAGAAAAAAGAAAAAGGAAACAAAAAAAAAGGGAAGAAAAAAGAAAAAGGAAACAAAGTCTCATCATCTTACCCATAAAAAATGAGGTTATAAAGCTGACTTAATGTATTACATGTTGAAAAATAATGCTCTGATGTAAGCAAGTCATTTATTTTCAGACCTGAGGCCAACTAAGGAGAATTTCCCCCCATTCCAGCTGGGCTCAAACTTGTAACCTTGTTTGGTCTATTATTTTTTTAGCAGACACTTTTCTATTCTCACAGCTGAACTTTATCTTTTTGTAAAGGATTTACCCACATTTTTTAGCACCTGGGGTCAAAGAAGACTTTAAAGCTCTGAAGAAACAGAATGCCCTAAAGCAGGTGAGCCCGGCACCTCACGGTAGGAGAGGTGGCCTTCCTCTCCAACCAGCCTCATCCTCACCATCGCGCTGCTCCCAGCCCACTGTGCGCCTTTGGAAACTCCACACACGATGGCAAGAGGCTGCAACATTGACCATGGACTCAGTTGCCACCACCGCTGACCACGACTGTCCCTCACGTCGCGTTGTACCCAAGGATACCAAGGTCTACAGGGGAAACGCAGCCCCAACGTGGACAGGCTCAAGTCAAACACAACAAATTCATGGGAAGCCTGACACCATCACAAACTTTTATGTCATCTACAAAGTCCATCTACCCACCAAAAAAGCTGCAATGAACATCAAAAACCATGTCCCAAGCAAAGAGAAATTCCCACCGGGGCAGGAGAGGAGGAGGAGACCTCAGGCTGGGGCTGCCCCTCTGCAGACCGCAATGGGCAGAGAACTGGGGCATTCGGACACCTGATTCTTGCTTCAGAGATGCTCTCTGGGGATACTGCCTTAAAGATGTTCACTCAGGATTGCACATGGTCTCAAGCAGAGCCAGAAATAGGACCCGAATTTCCCAACTATAAATCCAATGTCTTAGTTACATTCCCAGATCTGGGAATATCTGCATGCCCAAATGCAAGTGTCCAGAATTTCGCTCTGGTTTATCCTGAAGTTCCTTCACTCTTCCAGCCTGACCTTTTACTCCCTAGCAAAGGTCTCATTTTCCTGCCTTTGGTCTCTGTTGGGACCCGCCTCTGTGGAGCAAAAGGTGGGCTTCCATGCAAACCCAGTCTGAGGACCTTCAACCAGCACGCACTTGAAAAGGACTTGCATTTTCTTGTTAAAAAATAACAATTAAATGTCAAAAGCATAACAAAAGTGTTTGAGATTAGCACATTTTTTTTAAATACAGTGATTTGAAAGTTAGAAATTTTCAAAAATGCTGCAGGACACTTACTTAAGTAGCAGAGTCACATAATACTAAAAACGGGGGATTGGACTAATTACATTTAGTAACAAAAGTCCTAACTACTATTCAGTAAGAAGAAAAAAAAGAAAAAAAGCTACTTACTTATCCTGAGTTGGGTAATTACCCAGAATTGTGAGGGGAAAAAGTATTTAAATCTGAATTACATACACATGTTAGGTCCTTGAACACAACATGCTGTACTCGGAGCAGTAAATACATTTGGAGTTGCCCCGTCAGCCCATATGTGCTCCAGCTTTTCACTCAATGCATATTAATGGGCCTGTATTCATTAATGCACTTCTCGCTTAGCTGTTTTGTTAGCCAACTCTGATCCTGTTTTGATTTGATTTGCCTCGCACAATTGCAGTAATATTAAGAAAATAATTCTCCACTTTACCACTTCTGCAGCGGATCATTTTACAGCTTTATAAGGAGCGACTGGGTGGTCCATTAGACTACCTTTTTTTTTTTTTCAGTAGTGATTCACCTCTCTTTATTGCCTGGAAGTCAGCAGCAAAGCTATCTAATTTCCACCAGCCTCTAAAATCAGGGGATTCAAAAATAATACAAGTTTGGCGTTTTCTGGTCTGTAGGCGGAATCACGAACCTGACACTTTCTGAACTGCAGCTATTCCAGCTGGATCCTGACGGGCGCCGCCGGCCACGGGCATCGCCGAGCAGGCACCGAGGAGCAAATCCTGAAGGGTTAAGATCATCCCTGGGATCGCGAGGGGTGCGAACGCAGCGAGCTGAGCTGAGCTTTGCAGAAACAAACCTGCCCGGAGCTCCTGTCGCAGTCACTTAGCAGCAGAGCGGACAGTTGGTCAAACGTGGGGACGTTGGCAAGCGGCGTCCTGGCCATCGTGGCCGCGGGGCCGGGTGCGGGCAGTGCCGGGGCCGAGGCTGCGGTGGCCGCGATGCTCTGGGCGCGCTCAGGGACCTCAGTCCTTGTCTCTCCCATGAAAGCTCCGGAGGCTGCGCGTGGCTCCTGGCTCGGGGAAGGGCCTCGCTGCTCCCGGATGACACCAATTTCCCGGCACATTTCAGATCCATCATTTCCCAGCGCGGTTCAGCTCACGGTGAACAACCACAAAGCCCCCGCACAACCTCACGCTAGGCACCCATGCCGGGGAGGCACCGGGGATTTGGGGTCTCCAAGATACCAAATCCAACTTGGGGTCATCCAAGACCCCAAATTTTGCACTGAGAGACAATTTCAGAACCAAAAGCACCAAACTTTGCACCATGCACAGCCCGGAGCTTCTCCGATGGTGACACAGCCGATGTCACCCGCATTCCCGTCTCACCTCCGGGGCCAGCGCACCCTGCCCTCGGTCACGCTCTGCACCCACTAAGCATCTTTCTCCTGCTGGACAATATTTAAATGCACAATTATAACAAACAGATGGCATCAACCCCTGCGGTGATTTTTAAAAATTTTTTATTAAAGCACAGTATTAATCATGGTAATTGGGTAGGAACTTTAAGGTTATAAAACTACAGCATGTCTAATGAGCGAGCTCCTTATAGGAGGAACTGAGGTTTTTAATCTAATAATGTCACTTTTATGGATTATGACTGGAGTTTTATGAAGTGTGATATGAAATACTGTGGATTCATGGCTCTCACTGGATTAATTTGGAAAAGTAGTTTTCCTGGTTCTAGGCCCAAAAACAATTATTCCTTACATTTCTGTCCCCTGCACCGTTACCAAACCCCTCTGTCAGAAAATGGGCACCTACACCCATAACTTTTTTACAGGTTAGACCTCTTTGTTTGGCTGGGTTTTATTTTTTCAATCACAGATTGTTACAAACATCCAGTAGGTACTAGAAGCTCATATTCTTTGCAGCAGACTCTATATTTGTCCGACAGGAACGACAACAATGGGCTGTAACCCTCGAACGTGGCCCGGGGACGGCTGCGAGCTCCTCGGCTCAGGCACATCACAGGGACGTGGCCATCACGGGGCGTCCGAGCAGTCGGATATTATGCAATTTGCAAAATAAAGCCCAAATTAAGGTGCAAATGGAGCTGATTTACTCCCCTTTGTAATTTATTTCCAGGACGTGTCTCCGCTCACTGCACCAAAGATGGGCTGTTCTGTCCACTTCAGTCCACTGCCTCTTCTCGACCCAACGGGCTCTGTTGGTTCAACCCTCCTTGTGAAGCCGCCTCCAGATTCCCTACATCCGGGGCCGTTCCCGGTGTCCTCCGCGTGTTCTCAAGTCCAGGGCTTTCCCGAAGCAATTTGCCTTTAGCCAGGGCTGTCCCAAGGCCAGCTGGCACGCAGGATCCCTTCGTGCACCTTGCAATCCTCTGTGCAAGCGCAATGGACCCAAGCAGTGGGGACCCCAACAATCGGGACCTTTGGACCCAAACAATGTTTTCCTAACATTTTAGTTTTTATGCTGGACCTACAGTTTGTCAAGATTATTCTGAATTCGCATTACATGCTCCAATATACTGCCCATTCCCTGTGCCTTCATGTGGTCTGCTAATTTAACACGCATTATCTAATTCCATGATTTTGCTGAAAAGCCTGAATATCACCAGAGAGATGCTATGGAAGACCCTCCATAAATCCTTCCACTTGACGCCAGCCACCGATAGCTACTGAATAGGGTTTTCCATCCACTTTTGTCCCCTGGATACCATTTCCTACTTTTTATGGGCCCTGTTTTCGTGGATTGTTTATGAGATTTTATGTGAAATGGTTTCAAAAGTCTCACTAAAAGCACGTATTGTTTCTCCTCTGTTCATGTGCCTTGCTTTGTCAATGGATTAAAGCCGATGGCTTTTATACAGCCTGCTCCTGGCAAATCCCTGGTGGCCGTCGCCGTCCCCTTGGTTTTTCTTTGAGATTTTTACAAATGACCTGCTTGAGCATTTTTTACAGTATTTTTCCAGCAACGGCCCTATAATCTCCCCCTTTGTCTGTTTTTTCCCTCTTTAGAGGACAGGTATTTCATTAGCTCTTCTCCAGTCTTTCATGACTTCATCTACATTCCCAGAGCTCCCAGAGATATCACTAAGGCTGACAAGATTTCAACAGCAGCTCTTTAGGAGCCCTAGGTGGATTCCCTCTGGATCCCCTCGCAGGATTTGAAAGGATCCAGCTCAGCTCCGCTTTCTCCAGCTCACCCCTACTCGGGCTTGAGGTCATTCTGCTTCATTACTGGTATTAATTATTCCAGCAGCCTCGTCACGTGTGACTTTTTAGTGATGGCTCTTCCAAAAATCCTCTTTTATCATTCCAAGATATGAGACCACAGTTATCATTTCAAAAAAGGAAAAAGCAAACAGAACAAATGATTCCTTGTTTGTTCCTTGTTCACAAAATAAAAAAGCACCTACTCACGCCATGCTAGTGAAATTTGGGGAAAAGAGAAAATGTCTCATCTGGGCATTTTCAGAACACCAGCACCTGTCACACATGGACCTCTCCACCATAGATCCCCAAGGAGCAACACACTGGGGCCAGCTCAGCTCACTGGGACACCGAAAATCCCTCCCTAAAGTCCTGTTGCTGGGTCTCCAAAACTGAAGAACGCTCCTCAGTTGACTTCATGTGTCCCCAGAGAGGAATTCTACCTTTCCAACTGTTTCTTATGGATCTTTAGGAAGGAACAGAGGGAGGCAAGGAGCCAAGCTTATCAAGGTTATGAAGGAGCCCGTGTGCGTTCGTTGGTGCTACAGGGGAAAGCAGCTGCACCATCAGGTCCAGTGGGACCGTCTGGTCCCCATCCCTTTCCATCCTGCACATGCCAACAACGCTGCTCTGCAGCTCCATGGAGCCAACGGCACGGACCCCAGCCCGGAGAAATG
>JAVCKT010001484.1:38183-64753 GCA_032273925.1 Rhynchotus rufescens
TACTTGCCCTTGCCAAGGAAAAACATTCCTGGTGGCAACCTCAGAGAAGGGTGAGCTCAGAGATGACCCCAACCAGCCCCAGTCTTCAAGCAGAGTGGCCAGGACTGTGGGGTCGGGTGACCCGCGGCCCAGGATGGGTGATGATGGAATGGAATTGGAAGCACAAGTGCTGGTGGCTGCTTTGGGAAGCCTTCCTCACCCTGTGTTCCTGTGTCATCCACGCATGGGCTGGATCTCTCCACAGAGAACTGCAGCTTTCTCTCAGTGGACAGAAATTGCTGTTTTTTTGGTCAAAGTCATCTCCTTTCCTCCGAAACCTGCAGCCCCACCTCCAAGAAGCCCCTGCCCATAGGACAAGCTGAAAGTCAGAACATCCGAAGCTGGTCCCTCCTGCAAGAGATAGGAAGGACAAGCCGCAAAAGCCAAATTTGATTTTGATGTGCCTCCAGTTACTTACGTACCATGAAAACACAGCCTCCCACAAAGGAAAACAGGCCATCATTCCCCCATCTGGTTTCAGTTTGAAAAATACTTATAGATGTAGTTTTTCCCCAAAGTTATTGTAGGCACGGGCAAAAAATTCCCATGAGATGACAACAGCAAGAACATCTCATTTTCCCCTATTATTAATTTAGCGTTTTGTTAACTTCTTAACTCAACATTTGCATGAGGATTTAATCTCTGTTTTGCAGAGCTATTTAGTGCAGAATAATGCACAGGAAAACAATTACTTCTGTCCACTTGCTCTGTTTTGTACAGTAGATAAAATAGTTTTTTGAATCCCACAGAAATTCAGAAAGCCACTTCAGTGTGGGAAGTACCAGGAGAAAAGGGAGCAAAGGGGAGGTTTGAGAGAAGCACAGTTTGACTTCAGTTTGCTTTTGAACGCAGAGTGAATCTCAACTTAATATCCATTACATCAAGCAGCCCATGTGCTTTTCTGTATTTTTTCCTTAAACACAATCTGCTTTTGCTTTCACAGCATGGAAAAGCCAGCAAGTTAATCCTAGCGTGGTTGAGCCAGGCTCAAGCAGGGCGGGACGTGCGGCACCAAACCCACGCGGGCGCTCCGGAGCACGACATTCCTGCCACACTCAATATGCATCTGCTTCCTCCCTGTTTTCTCCCCCTATAAAATTCTGACAATCAAGACATAATATAGAAATTAAAGGATTTTTTTTTCTGCTTCAGGGTCCTTTATTTCCAACCTTCACATGCCAGGAGAAGAGCTAAGGTCAAGACCATCTCAGAGATGTCTACCATAGGTGCTGGTTGCCTCAGGATTTCCCAAAGAGGTGGCAGGACACCCACCAGCCCACTTAGACCATTGCAAAGCCACATAATGACCCAAATTCGATATCCTGAACACGGTTTCATGGTCAAGGGCTGAGTATTTCCTTCCCACAAGATGACAGGAGAGAACCCACATCAGAATACAGACCTAAGGAAATAATGAACTATGAGATGCCCGGATAACAGGTATTTTAACCAAATCCCTTGCACAGATGCTGTGCACATTTACTCTAAGATGATTAAATATACGTAAATGATAGATTTGGAGACAGAAAAAAAAATTGCTAGAATTTGGATTCTAGCTAGAAAAAATGCTAGAATTAGTATTTAATAATTGACATGCTCAATAGAGATTTTTATTTTCCTAAACATCTGTGATTGGCAGCTGCACAAGCTATATCAATATATCCATATTTACCCTCTAAAACTCAGAAGTGTGTTTATAATATTTGTAAATACTTACCTGGCTAGAAGCTCCCCCAAACTTACAGACATGTAATAGAAACATTGAGGAACAAAATAACAAGAGGCTCAAACGCAATCGTACCAAAATCTTCACTAAAACTCGTTCCTGAACCCGGTCAGATTCTGACATATTACAAATTGCATCGTAAGGAGTTTGCAATCCTCAGCCTAAGTACCTGGGCTAAGGTTACAAACAGAATTGTGCTAAAGCAATTGGGAAGCCAACGCTTTCCATTCCCGTTATATATGACATTTGTTCTTGATTGAAATGTGAAGCAATATAAATGTTTCAGTCTTCGCTCCATTCTAATTTGGAGTTATATGAACCACCTACCGTAGTTCCCACAGATTAGGGGATTTCACCAAGGAGTATTTCTACGGATAAAGCACAACTTCCAGGTTTTCGATGGAAACTATTTTAAAGAGAAGCAAGAGAGTGAAAGAGAAGTAATTATATATAACCTTGCAAAAACCTCACACTTTGGAATTGAACCCGATCTCCAGCGCTTAGCGGTCAGGAGAGCCCTGCGAGGACGGTGGCACAGGGCCCCCGAACACCCAGAACCGGCCAGCTTGGGAAACGTGATGCTGAGGAAGGCCTGACCCAACACGGGAAGTCCTCAAGGTCTGTAAGATACAGAGGGAGCAACTAAAATCCCAAAGGACCCCCCAAAAAAAAAAAAAAAAAAAATTGGGGGAATGACATAAGGAGATTGAAAGGGTGGTGTTCACTGCTCCAGCTTTGCCTCCAAGGCTGTCCAAAGCAAAGGTATCAGAAGACTCAGATGACTATTTCTGAATTCCCAGATGAGCAGCTGTCCAGAGGCTTCCTCCTGGGGGACGATTTTAACTTGACTACAAGAATTTGGCCTTTTTCCTGGCCGTTTTCAACCAAACTCCCTTCCCCTCAGAGTCCCCGTGCTTATCTATCGTCAAGGATCTGTGGCAGCAGTTCTTAGGCAGGAGGCCCAAGCTTGATTCTATCTCCTCATCTGCACTGTGATAAAAGTCCAGTGTTAAAAGGGTTAAATTCAGTTTCTTTTTCTGTCTTTTTTTTTTTTTATCATGTAGCACAAGAACTCAGAGCCAGTATTTCTATTCCAGGAAATTTTATACATTTAACTCAATTACCGAACCTTTGTGTGTGAATTTAGGATCAGTTGCTTGCTTTGGGTCTGAAATACAAGCTGCCTCCTCCTGTCCTACTCCTTCAGAGCAGGGAGATGTCCTCGAATTACGGACTTTGACACATTTATTCTGCTCTGCAGCTTTGTTATGTAAAATACCTCTTGGTGTTGCTTGATCCATTGACTCTTTTGCTAGAGGCTACAGTGTTCCACATTAATATATTACAGGCTAAATAACTGCTGAAGGACTGTTGATGTAAGTGCTGGAACAATATAAAATGAAAGAATAATTTTACAGAAGGAAGGAATTTTTTGCGACTCTGTTCTGAATTATCAACATCTTTCCATCCTCGACGGTAAAGTTACATCCTAAAGGGAGAAGCTGTCACAGACATATTTAGTAGCAGGAATCTTTCAAAACTTCTTTTTTCTTCAACTAAAGGGCAATAAGCACAGACCAGTGGGTCTCAGAGAGCTTGGATCCTGCAGCAGCACCCTTTGGAGATACTTTTTTCTTGGTTCCACTCTCATTTGCTCCAGAAGTTGCCTTTAGGGGAAGGTCTGCTCTATGAAGTAGCTGCTTGGGAGACACAAGGCCTCCTCAATCATTTCTGAGCTAGGACTGAGCATATTAGGTCAAGATACAGAGTTTCTCTAGGGAGAGACTTGGCATCGCAAGGAAAGACGGTGGTAGATGATCCTCTCTCTGGAGCTCATCCTTGCAGGAGTCAGGAACAGTTGTGGTTGCTCCCCAAAAAGCACCTTGTAGACTTATCATGGGCAGGAGGCACCGACTCAACACACCAGCCGTTAGCAGAAGACTTTGCAGATCCGCACCAAGACAACTGTCTCAGTCAGGAGGGGCTGGAGCAGGAGCAAAGGAGCAAGAACTGTCCAGAGCCAGTGGCCTCCTCAGTCTCTACCAGCATGAGATCAGAATCTGGCCCTCACTGCAGCCTGAGAAAAATATATTAGCATGTAATTATGGGGCCTTGTGTGGACTTTGAAATGGGATGTAAAACCAAGTTCCTGATTACTCATGGTCATAAAAGAGACCATGGAATTTTCTGCGAAGCCAGGAGCAGCGGGCAGGATGCAGAAGACGTGGACCCAAACCTCAAGGCAGGCTTTACACTCTGCACACCTTGGTCCTTCAGGGCATTTCTGATGATCCTGGTGCACAGCAGAAGGGCTGCGATGTCCCACCCTCTATAGGGCTGCATTTTGGAGAGCTTCGAACGTCTTGGTTGCAAAATGATGTAGGATGCTGCGCATGACACCAGGGTTATGGCAAAGCAGATTGCTACTCCAAAACACGCCTGGATTTCTTCACCCAGTGCAACAGCAGTGCTCGCTCCAATTAGCTCATTTCACCAAGAAAGGCAAACAGCATATTAAAAAAATTCTACATCTATTAATGGCCCAAGAGTTTCACTGACCAGCTCCATCCTGCTCATTAAAAATGTTTTTCATAGCGAATGTAGAGGTCAAGTCCAGCGGTAGTGCTCTCCTTCAGTGGTATCTCCAGTGGGATCATGCTGGAAGGAGACCCAAGCCATGCACATGGGAGGGACAGCAGGTCTTGCCTCCTGTCTGCATCCTCTGCTGCAAGGGCAGCCTGGAAAGAAGGTTTTTCCAACAGGAATTTGAGGGTTTGCAGAAATATTGCCCGAGACAGGGCTAGTTCTGAGCAGTTCCTGCAGGAACCCCACGTCCTGGAGAAGCTTCTTCTTGTCCTGCATCTCCTAGGAAGGACTCAGGCTGGGTCCTGATCAGTTCAGCTGAATAACATCACTCTGATTTGCGGGAGAGCATCAAACTGTGGATACAGGTCTGCTCAGGACGATCATTTTGCATCCGATACCTTCTCCTTCTTGCAATGACAGCAACAGGATCAGGCCAGAGACTCCTCCAGCCTCCTCCGAACAGAGGTCCTGGCTCCAGGCTGCCCTCCAGCTCCGCTACCTTGTCTGATTTATATGTATTCACAGAGTAAAACAAGAGAAGAGCTCAGGGGAGAGCTCTTCTCTGCCTTGGCTAATGATTAGCACCCAGTCTGTAATATTAAAAGCAAGTTTCTTAGCAAAAAATGATTTAAGAACGCACTCAAGAAGAGCAGTTTCAGAGCTTCCTTTCAAGCTGGTGTCAAATTTGAGCTAGACACCTAGTAAATAGCATTACAGCTTCAAAAAAACAATACTAAATATAGCTGTGTCTTTTGGAGAGCACTAGCTGCACTGGGCAACAGTTGCCTCGTCAAGTTGGGCTGGGAGCATTTTGCTGCAGGTTTTTATTTTCCCTCTCCGCCGAGCTTTGCTACGTACTCAGATATTGAGGCATCATAAGAAAAAATCCAGCACGGCAATTCCTCACCAAGTGTTGTAGCTTTCCATAAGGTGCAAATTTAGGGTTATAAAACTGTCAAGAAACGAAGAAGCTGCAGGGGCTGCTTGTGCCGCTGGCCAGACGCGCTCCTGGACGCGGACGCAGACAAAGATTAGCGGTGCCGCCGGCTCCCCGAGCCCCGGGAGCGGCCGGGACGCGGGTCCCTCTGCCTCCACGGGTGCTTTCCAGAGAAAGCAGCAGCTTTTGGGGCTGGTTTTAGCTTCAGGAGGCAGAGAGCAGCACACAGCTCAATGAGGGCTTCCCCACCGACCTGGACACCTGGTGCAAGGACAGTCCTGTGTCTGCAGCTCCACTTGTGTGTTGGTCCAGCCACTGATGCCAGCACGTCTCTGCTAAGAGCAAACGTTATCTCCGAATATTATTGCAGGTTAAAAAACTATTGGGCACACGCATTTTTCACCCTAGTAGAAATTGCCACCTTTTGGGCTCTATGCCATCCCAAAAGCAATCTGTAAATGGGAACAAAGCAATAATTTGTTCACAAATTACTACAGCTTCCAGTTATTATGGCAAAATCCACTCTGGACAGTGGATTGCAGGTGATTATTTAATTATCAATAATTACCAATACAAAGTAGAACAGTGTTAAGGCTAGAAAGGGAGAGACCCTTTGTACCCTACCCGTTCTGTCTACTGATTAGGACGGGAAACATGTAGGTTTAAAATTCCCTCTGCAAAAAATGATGTGAATTAAATGCTGGTCGCTCAAATCCGGGATCAGTCTGGAGTCACATGGAACTGTTTATGTTCCTTGATTACAAGAACGCTAAGATACTTCTGGCTAAAGTACCTCAATTCCCCCTCCACATGCAGTTACTGCAGGCTCCTTTGATATTCACTTTTTCAGTAATATTTAGATGAATCTCGACAATTGCCAAAGTCAGAGCCAAGCCCATTAGAGCAGGAGAATGCATCAGAAAGAAATCCGTTGTGATCAAGGACATTTTGCACAGTAATTGCCCAGGTCTTGGTAAAAATTGGATTCAGGTCATATTAAAGAGGGCATGGGGCAAACCATGCCCTTGGAATCCATTTAGATGGGAGGCTGCATTGCAGACAGTCCTGACAGGCAGGAATGGGATCTCTATTACAAATCCCTTTCAAAGCAAGTCAAATCCAAGGTTTTGGTTTGACCAGTTTGGGTTCGGCGCAGCCAGCTGCAAAGGCTGGATAGGGACTGCAGTCCCCAAACGCGCTGGTATTTCAATCCCAACAGCCATTCAAACTCATCTTTTCCTTTTCAAGTGAACAGCAAAGGGCACGACCACATCCGCAGGCACAGGGAAAACGCAGAGCGAAAGCAAAGGGGATGTCACATCTGATCAGCTTGACACCATGTTGGAAAACACTGGTGGCTTCTCTGATTTATATCTTTCTGCAGCTACTTTCGGTGCTCATTAGAGCACATAATTTGAGTAACTCCAAGCTCTTAGCAACATCTGCAGTAAAATATTTAACTTGGGTTGGCTACTCGGTGTCACTGAAAGCCAAGGCTGGGCGTATTTCACGATCCCGGATGACCTGGATTTTTCCACCCACCCGACGTCTCGCAGCACGTTCGGGAGCTCAGACACTCCGCTCCCAATCCCGGCCGTCGGCTTCCACAGGCTTCGGGAAATAGGAACCACTTGTGGTGTGAACGCGCACCAAGAAACGAAATAACCCCAAGCCTGGTGTGGGGCTGGTCACCATTCGGTTTTAATAAAGGAAAACCGAAAAAGCCTCAGGGGTAAAAGTAAAATAAATGCTACGAATGTAAAAATTCTAGTAGAAGTGATGCGTTAATAAAAAAAATACATATATTGAAAAGGTGAGGAGCAGTTAGTGCCTGCATTTTTCAGACGCAGATGTCTGCAGAGGCCTCGATGGACCGAAGTCACCTACGTGGTGTCAGTGGCTGCCAAGGCTTCCCTTGCTGCTCCGAGGGTAGTTGTGCTGCAGCGGGCTGGCATGGGGCACTTTGCTGGGACGAGGCACCCGGAGCAGAAGGCAGCACCGAGTGCCAAGAGGTCAGCAAATGAATTTACTTTGGGCAAATCCAGATAGGCTTGGGAAAGGAAAAAAAAAATGTGTTAAATAGCCCATTTTTCTGCTGCCATCTGCGGCCGTGTCTGCTCAGCACTCAGGCGCCTTGCTTGCAATTCAGTTTACAATGGGAATGAGGTGTAAATTATGAAATGATCAAAAATGGACAACTTTCAGCTCCCTTACCACCCAGGGCTCCAGCTTTAGGTTTGCAGAGTGAGGCAGGGAAGATAAAGTTGTCTGAAGGGACCTATGCAAAAGAACAAACTAGGGGGGTGCAGGTTGCACACGCAGCACCCCGGGCTTCCAGCTGCCTAAGGAGCCTCAGTCCCATGGGGAGCTTTGAAGCTCCGAGCCCGAAGGAGCCCAGGAGAGCGGGTATTTCCTGGCAGTATCCTGCTGCTTTTCCCAGCATAGCTTCAGCCTCTGTCAGATGGGATCACATGAAATGTGGATCCCGGAGGATGCTGGAGAGGAAGCAGAAAATGCCACCCACTTGCAAGGTCACAGCTGCAAGGAGATCCCTGTTCACACTGCTGCACTGATCGCTTACATATGAGATGAACCTTGGAAGAGTAACACAAGGAAATGTATGAAGAGTAATACAAGGATACATATGAAGAGTAAGACAGAGATATGCATGAAGAGTAATACAAGTTTTTACATATATAAATATACATGGGACTGGTCCAGACAGTGACACAGGACGGCCTCGCTGCTGGCAGGTAACTCAGCAGTCAGCCCCTGCATTGACAAGAGCCAAATGGCAGCTGCAATGTCTTCAAGGAGGGACGAGCTCTTGGAAGAAGAACCGAGCCTGAGGTTTTGCAGCTCACAGCGGTCTCTAGCAGAGGATGAAACCCATCTGCCCGTCCGTGAGTAAGGTGCTGTGCTCCAGAGCGAGCGCGTGACTCACTCCACAGAGCGAGCGCGTCCACGTCAGCCCTGCCGCTCCCTTGAAAAGGCTGCTCGTTAGTCACCGACAAATTAGACCTGTCAGGAGACAGTGAGAGTAAAACTTGAGCATCGCCCGGTGCTGTGACTCAGCCGGCGCCACCGAGCAGGGTGGGATAGTGAGCTCCTTGGCGCTGGGAGAGGATAAGACACAAGAGACGGGAACGGCAGAGCCGGAGCGCCCAGCGCTCGCTCGGTGCTGTGCAAGGGTGTTGGAAACCACCGTGACGGGAAGGCAGCTGGAAAGCAGCGGGAAGGAGGCCTGGGACGGGCAGGCCGTGGAGCAGGGAGGATGCCGCCCCGGCTCCCCAGAGCCTTCGCCCCGCGCGGCGCTCCGGAGCCGCGTTGTTCGGGGTGGTTTCGGCACCGCCTCGCAGCTTAATTTCTCCTGACAGCGAGGAGGAACGCTGAAGGTTTCTGTAAACCAGAATGTTTACGAGGCAGTGCCAGACAGGGAGCCGGGTCCAACGCGGCCTGCGAGCAGCCAGCCCCTCGGCGCAGGACGTGCCACAAGCCATTAGGCTCCCGGCGCGCGATTCCACGCCGAGATCGCTCCGAGACAGATAGCCGCGCCGCTCAGACACGGCTCGGGGCAGCTTAACGAAGCAGCAAATTACCGCTCTGCCCAGCGTTTTCCACCACAGAGGTATTCCCCAGCGCGGGCTCCCGGCAGCTGTGGTCAGCGCAGCCTGTTCTGGCGTCTGTGGTGGCACCGCCGCTGTCACGCTCCTGGTGGCCACATGTGCCAAGAGCTCCCACAGGGCCACGTGGGGCCACTGCCACCAAGGAGACACGAGAGCGGCTGCACTCAGACACGACCACCGGCCCCACGGAGCTCTCTGTGAGCTGCTGGGATGCATCCCGCTTCCGAGCCTGCTCCTGGAGACCAGGAGCCTTTGGTCCCGTCCTGGACACTGCAAGGGCCGTCACCAGCCTGTGAGCTCCGGGATATCCATGATGAAGCATGAGTACCTGAGACTTCTCCAATACTTCCCTTGCAGATCTCCAGTGTCTTCCCAAACCAGTAAAGGGCAGATGCTAGA
The DNA here is from genome assembly GCA_032273925.1 of Rhynchotus rufescens. NCBI lineage: Eukaryota > Metazoa > Chordata > Aves > Tinamiformes > Tinamidae > Rhynchotus > Rhynchotus rufescens. The sequence goes on from JAVCKT010001484.1 coordinate 47,497, forward strand.
ACAGAGGCAAGGGAGGTGCCCCAGTGCAATGCAGAGGCTTTAGAAAGGCTCAGGGAGCAGAGCCCTTTCCAGCTCCGTCGTCCACACCAGCAAACTCACTCAGAAGGAAAGACAACTGCCAGGAGCACCGGATCCACAGCCGCACGGCTCTGCCCATGGAAACCCACAGAATCCCAGAGCGGCTGAGGTCGGAAGGGACCTCTAGGGATCATCCAGTGCAACCCCCTGCTCAAGCAGGGACACCCAGAGCGCACAGGGCGGCATCCAGGGTTGCAGTCTCTTCACATCCCCAACACAACCATCCTCCCAATTCATTTAGCAGCTCTTTAAGTGAAAGGTCTAGATTATCTCGACTGCCCCCGAAGGACGGAGGCGCCGGGGAGCGGGACGGAGCAGCCTCGGCCCGTGCATCTCCAGAGCCCCCTCTCCTTGGGCAGCCAGCGAGCAGCCGCACGCGCTCCCCGCCACAGCCGGCCGCGCAGCGCCCGCCGCCGCTCTCAAACCTTCTCCTTCATCATTAATATCAAACAAGTCATACTCCTTATGGAATTTCCTAAGTGAGTCTGTTTATATTTTTCTCTACATCATAGTTAATATTTTAAGATCGGCGCTCTTTTCCTTTTTTTTTTTCACATTCATGTGTTTTTTCTCATTTTATAAATTAGGTTTCTTGTTTAGTAGCCATGACAACGCCTGACTGTGGTGGTTACACCACAGCCTGGGGCTTTTTTTCTTTCTTTTTCTCCCCCCAAAGCAGCCTTAGAAAAAAAAAATACCCTTTAAACAAACAGAAGGATAAAATCAAAGGGGCAAGTTCCGTGCTGACTCCTCCTGCCTCCCCTCCAGTGACCCACTTCGAGGAGACTTCCCAGCGTGGTGGGTGAGGACTCATTTGGCTTTAATCCTGCCAAGTCTTATCCACTTAGCTGACTTCAGTGGGAATACTCGGAACACATGTGCAAGTCTTTAGCGCCCGGGGCGCGCCGGCGGGGCGGGAGGCTGCGGCTGCCTGGCATCGCTGCCCGGGCGGCACCTTCGCACAACAGCTGCAGGTCGGCGGTGCTGGGCGCCGAGGGGCAAAACACACAGAATGCCATAATCCCAGAGTGGCCGAGGTTGGAAAGGATCTCTAGGGATCATCCCGTGCAGCCCCTGCTCCAGCAGGGACACCCTGAGCACGGGGCGCCCGGTCGGGTTTTGAAGATCTCCAGAGCAGGAGCCTCCCCGGGCAGCCTGGGCCAGGGCTCGGGCACCCTCACACCAAAGACGTTGCCCCTCACATGCAGATGGAGCAAACACGCTGTAATTCCACATCCAAGGAGGACACGGCCTGGCGTGTCTCGCACTGCTGCGGTTGGGCACTGTTGCCTCTCCAGTGGTGGCTCCTGAGCACCAACCTCGACGTGGCACGGGGTCTGCGCTGAACGAGGAGGCAGCGGCCGGCGCGGGATCGGAGCCCTCCGCGTGCTCCGGGTCAGCGAAGCTGCTGGTGCCCTCGGGCATCCGAGCAGGACGGATGGGCCCAGGACACGGCTGGAGGGCAGGGGGACCTGGGACCATCCATCCGGAGCACCTCGAAGCCAAGGGGCACTAAATGGGCCCCGCGTGCCCAGCGAGCTGCTCCTGCGTGCCCCGGCAGCTCTGCTAGACTGCGCCTGTTCGGGACGTTGGCAACCAGGAGCTCGGGAGCAACTTGTGCTTTTGGAAAAGACCAAGGCTGTGTCTTACTGAGCCCTCTCCCACATGCTCCGTAGGTTGCGATGGGTTATATGGATCTGCACTTACCAATGGCAAAGATCACTAAAATTCCATGGCCTATTTTACTCATTTTACCCATAAAATACCAATTACACCAGGAGCCAAAGGCACGGAAAGCAGCTCGGAACCAGGAGGAGGCAACGGGAAGAGAAAAGGCCGGGAATGCAACAAAGGAAGAGGAACCTCCAGTGCGGCAGAACCTCTGGGAGCCCCGAGACACCGAGGCCAGATGTTCGGAGGTCGACGTAACCTGATTCCAAGAAGGAAGAGGATGTGTTTCTTAAAATTCCCTGTTGTGTTTTAATTTACTGCAGTCTTGCAGAGGACGCATGTGGTGATCACAGGTGGAGTTTCAGATTGACCATAAACATGAAGTTGGGGGCAAAAGACTGGAGCCATTTCAGCTCCCAGTGCCAAGACGGTTGAGGTACAGATTTCCATGAAAACATCTCCCTCCCTTCCCCTGCTCTCCAGCAATCAGTAACTGGAGCCAAGAGGAAAAATCCTCCTGGAGAAGCTGCAGCCACCACCAGCCCTCTCTGCTTCCTTTGGCTGCACGCAGAGGGAGGAGGGGAAGGATGCCGATAACATCTGAAGCTCCAGCTCTTATCTGTGGTTATGTTTCTTCTAAACGTCCTCAGGAAAATGAGCTCTGGGCTTCCTTAGGACCCTGCCGCCTGCCCCGAATGCCTCGCAGGGAGGAAAGAGAAACGTTGGCCTCCCAGGGGCTCTGGCACCGTCCCACTGCCCACTGAAGCACAGCAGCTGAGCTGATTTCGATGCATCAGGTTTCCCAGAGCGCCAGATCCCGACCCTTCCACCTTGGCTGTTCTCCCTCGATCAGCAGAACTGGTAGATTTGTCATCCCCATCCCAGAGGGATCGGGGCGGGATGAGAGCCGGGTTGCATGAGCTGGCCATGGAGCAGAGGACATGACTGGTGCAACGAGGGCAACTCGCCCATTCCCCTTCTCTGTCCCTGCCACGCAAGTGCCCAACAAGAAAGCCACCGATCTCCCATAGCGAGGAGAACAACGAGCCTCAGAAAGAAATGACCTAGAGAGTTATGAAGGGTCAAGGGATCCCTGTCTTGCAGCCCCTACCAAACACTTCAGGTATTGAGAAAAACAGCCCTTCTCCCCCCAGCACCTCTCCCAGCGCCGAGCTGCAAACACTGTTTTAGACCACTTGCCTTCCCAGCCTTTGCCAAACTGGCCCCAATCAAGGGTTACAGCCGGGTGTAAATTCAAAGTGGTATCAGCCACGGACCCGCTGGCGTCAGTGAGAAAAAGAAAAACCTGCAAAAGGAGCCGCTGCCCCTCGCAGATCAGAGCAGCCCCGGTGCCTGCCGTGCCCGCTCGGAGCCGGGCAGAGCTGCAGCTGCTCCGGGAGGATTTCGCCCTCGTCGGAGCCTTCTCTGAGTCACCAGCTCCCAGACGCCCCGGGTTTCCTCGGAAGATGAAAGCCGTGAGTGACACAGGTTTCCTGCGATTTCCAGCTGCTGCATGGCCAAGGAGATAATGTCTTTGGTGGCGCCTGGGGACGCGGGGAGGCAGCTGTGTAAACTGCGTGTGGGCTAGAGCATCGCGGGGCCGCATCCTCATCCCAACACTTCCAAAGCAAAATAAGTCCTCTCTGGAGGCAGCATCATTACGGAGAAACATTAAACCCAGCAACTTGGCCCAGAACAAGCAAATGAGCTATTTTCATCTAAGCAAGACGCGAGAAAATCCATTTGTGCTGCTACCCTCAGGCAGCTCGGACACCAAAGCTCAGGGCTTTCGTTGCCTTTGCTCTGAAATTATATGGGATTCGCTGCTTTAATTAAAGCCAACGAGCCTTGGGGCCAGGGAATCCGCAGCCCACTTCAAACTCGCAGGGCTGCCACTCAAGGACCTGGGACTGTTTTTATGGATTTTTCGTTCAGAGGATACAAGGTTTGCTCACACCAAGCTATCCACAGGCATAGATGACGTGCAGGTTAACTTAGCAGAAAATCACCTCTCTAAATACAAAAATTAATAATAATAATGATAAGAATAAAGAGTTGCCAGAGAAACCCACAGGAGGTGCAGAATCGAAGCAGTTGCAACGGACAGTGACCGTGGAGGAAAGACCAAAGAGCAGCAATCATGGACCCTCCCAGCTCGGCCAGGAGGGCTCCCTGGTGCTGCCTGCATGGCACAGTCCTCCTCAGAGCCACCACCAAGAGGACACCAAGGACAACCGCCCAGCGCCACCTCTGTCTCCAGCAGCTTGAACAGCCACCTCCTGCTTCCACACCTCTCTATGTGACACCAATGAATGACTGTCTTCTTGACACGTGTATTATAAACTCCTCTAAAAAGGTTTATAATCTGCCATCTGTTGCCAATTAGGCTTTCTTTCCTTTCTTGCCTTTTTTTTTTTTTTTTTTTATATAAACTTTAATATAAAACATTATTTAAGGCGTCTCAAAACCTAGATACTGGGGGGAAATCCCAAATCCAAAAGCCACGATTACACGGCTGCAAAGTGAGCAAACATGAGCAAAGGACGGGCTCTCCCATCCTGAGAGCCCAGGCTGGGAGACACAGCGTGGTGGCTGTGAACCAGGAATAGGGTGCAGGGACTGGGATTAAACCCGCTTTACCTGGGAGCCCAGCACGCACTGCCATTACGTGACGCTGTACAGGGCTGTGCATTAAACGCATCTGATTCAGATTCGGTGCTCGAGTCCTTTGGCTTGAGCAACAAAACGTTTAAAAGGGCTGCAGTCACTGTAGTAGCACATACTTCATCTCCCGTCCCCGTGCGGAGCCGCGCGCCGGGCTCGCTGCGGAGCCGCACCTGGGAAGCTGGGAATGTCCCGGAGCCCGTCCGGCCTCGCCAGCGACCACGGCTCCGCTGCCAGCCTCGCCGCAACCGGGTCTGCTCTTCAGGCCCCACGGCTGGGGCGCCAGCAGCGTCTGTGTGTCGGAGAAAGCTCCAAAAGCAAATGCAAAATTAAAAAACAGGGAAAAAACGCCCCAAAGCCTTAAGAGCCTCAGTGCTCTGTTGCTCACGCAGGCTTTGCCTTGGCAAAGACAGGGCCACACGTGCCGGACCTCAGCCGTGTCACTCGGCACGGCCCGGGAAGGGGTGCGCACGGCGGGCAGAGGGGAAGGGTGCGAGTCTGCACAGGGCACCCCACCAACGAGCCCCCCGAGCGCCCCGAAAGGCTGTAACGTGGGCCAAGGAGAAGGGCACCCAGTGCCCCAGCCCGCCTTGGCCACGGCATCTTGTACCAGACGGACAACCACACGGAGGGGGAACGGAAAGCCAAGCGGTGCCCGCTGATGGGCGAAGTCACCGAGCTCCTGCCGGCCTCGAAACAAGCGGCAGCCACCCGGCCCCACCGGTGCGGCGGGGACCCTCCAACGCCGTGCCCAGTGCCAGCCGCACAGCGGGCCGGGAATCCCGGCGGGAACGGGGCCTCCGCCAGGGCTGCGCGCCCGCGGGAGCCGTCGCCAGCCCCCTCTCCAATTAATCAAGTTCCCATACTGATTAACAGCATGATTCATGTCTCTCGTTAGGCGCACGCAGAAACAAACAAGGCTGTATTTCAAGGCCGCGGGCTTAATGGTTAAAATAAATACCTTCCAAACTTCTATTTTCAAGTAGCTGAACCTTTTCCACCTTTACAACTAATTCAGACTTCCTTCAAATTATTTTTCTAAGTAATATAACAATTTGTTTTTCATTAGAGCTTGTCAAAGCCGGACTTTGGTTTATTTTGAGAGAAACCAGCGCTCTCCAGAAACTGTTTAGTACAATTTGAATGACGCCCAAAGGGGTTATTGCAGCCACAATCAAAATAGAGTTTACAGCATTGGCTAGGGGTGACACTTTATTTAATGATTAAAAAAAAAAAAAAGAAGAAAAAGAAAAGAAAAGAAAAAAAAACCCTCCAGCCCCCTGAATCAGAAGCTAATTAAATGCACTCCTATGGCTAACAGTAAGTGTTTCTAAGTCCCTCTGACTACTGCAAAATGCAAGGACTTAACTTGTTGCTAACTAATACCAGACCCGTCCCAGAGCGCGCTGCTCGCGGCAGCCTAGCTGAGCCTGCGCCCATCGCGCTGGCCTGAAATCAAACCTGGGCTGCGACCGAGCAGTTTGGGCACCGCCGGCCCAAGCTGCATGTTTTAGGCTGGATTTTTAGCTTGGTATTTAAGGTGGCTTAAATGGCAGCACCAATGTGGCCTGTAAGGTCTCTGATTTCCCGTGTTTGGGTGAAAGCGAAGCCAGATTCGTGCCAGGGCAAGCGGTGGCAGCCCCAGGACAGCGGGGACAGGGGTGTGTGTTGGAGCAGGGACCCATCGGGGCCGCTGCACGGATCTCAGGGAGGATTTCAGGGTGCATCCCTGGCCCTTCCACGCTTGGCTCCCCTGGTGCCACCGGCGCTCCGTGGGTCGGGAAGCGCCGGCACAACGTGTCCAGGAGCTGCTGGCACAACCTGCACCCAGACTCACCCCATGGGCACCACGTCCTGGGTCCTTCTGGCACAGGCTGGACCTTGGCCTCCCGCTCAGAGGCAGGATGGACTTGAAGGCTTAAAACTCTCCCGACTTGGTGAACACCCCGGGCTGTGCCCCGTGGCCGAGACCAGGGTGCATTTGATGATGCTCTTACTTGGGGCCAGCGGCTCCTATCAGACTCCCAAAGCAGGAATCACTGACCAAAACCACCCGTGAAACATCCGGGGCCACCGCAACCACCTTTAGCTGAAGCTGCCGCTGCCACACGCACCAGCTCTGGTTGCAGATACCACCTCTGCATCCCGGCATCTCCACGAACACGGCTCCGCCTCAACACGGCGGCCGCAAACTCTGCCCAAACTTCCCAGGAAGGGTAAAAATAAATGGTAGCCAAAAGCTCCCCGCGTTTGGCCAGCTCTCAGAAACCCTGCTGGCAACACACGAGCAGAGGGCAAACTGCCTCGGGCTTCTTGGGAGATTTCTGTGGCTGAGACTGCACATTTCGCACCGGGCTGGTTTTACAGGGCTGTTGGGCAGGACCGAGCAGCGAACGAGCTCGGTTATATGTCTCTCCTCTGGTTTTATTCCTGGCAAGGACAATTTGCAGCAGTGTTGCTCGGCACGTCGAGTCTGGCACCTGCTCACAATAAATCCCTAACGATGTTGAAAAGCTGAATGTTCAGTTAGTTTAATTTCTGTTTTAGCTTCGGGTTTCTACGCACTGTAAATGCTTGAAAAAAAAGCACATTCTTTCTAACAATGCTGCATATTTACCTTGGAGATCCTCTCTGGCTGGCTGCTCTTCCTCTACAATTTTGCCCTTTGCACGGGGAGATGCACCGAGTGCACCAGGTACAACGGGGGAGATGGTGGTGCCACCAATGGGCAAGACCTTCGTGCCAACCACATCACCTGCAGAAGGTCCCTTGCACGTGGGATGGGTCAATGTGCTCCTCTGGTCTCGGAAACCCCAAGGGTTTGAATCCCCGCAGGCACTGAAGGAAGAAAAGAGCCTCCTGGGGCGATGTCAACCTGTGCAGACCACGCTGGGGTCTTTGCTAGAGATCTCCGTGCAACACACGGCGCAGAGAGGCTCCTGCGGCCGAGGAAGAGCCTTGTCCCAAAGCTTCATCCCCATGGCCAGCTCTTCCTGCTGCAAACATCTCTTCTCAGGAGATGGGGGTTTCAAGCAGCAATTAAGAGGTCAGAAGAGCCGGGTGCAGGGTCTCAACTAGATGTCCTGCAAAAACTAACCCCCAGCTGCAAATCACCAAGTCCTTCCCAGTCTGCTGGTTAGCAACCATGAATAATGATTTTCCTAATGGGAGCTGGCCAGCATTCAACACACTCGATTTTTTTTATTTTAAAGCAAAGTCTATTTATACCGAGTGACTTGCAGTAACTAAGACTCTTGGGCTTGCAGGGGAATCATTACAGATCAAAAAGCAGCCAAGCAGGGAGATTCCTGGCAGCTCCGGTTAAGGGCACCCGTGTCAGTGCAGGCAGAGCCCAAGTGTCCTCCAAAACTGCATCCCTCGGATGCACCCAAGGCACCGTGCCCGGACGCCGGGGCCCATTCAGGACTCGGCTGCACCTCCTGTCGCTGCAAGATTCCTGGCACACAAGCTGGAGGAGACAAGGAGCATCATGGCACAAACCTCTGCGTGCCTGCCGGGAATGCCAGCGGACACGGACCCTCCGGAGCCCTGGGCAGCCTCCCGCCCCTCCTGACCACGCTCCTCCCTAAGCATTTTTCCCTACACACGTGAAAAGCAGCAAGAAAGGTAAATTCACACTTGAAAACAAGACCTTCTCTTTTTTTCCCTTTTAAACACGACTCTTTTTGGGCTCCTGACAAAGCAATATTCTCCGGGCCAGTTGGAATCTGGAAAAAACACACTTACTCAAGCTAGCCACCATGACTCCAATAACAATTATAAAATGTCCAATAAAACTTGCATGTAATGTCAATTCAAATCTTGAAAAGCAGAATTAAGTGGTATATCAACATTAAACTTTATTGCTTCCTTTGCAGAGCAGAGGTATTGTCAATAAAAGTCATTCTGAATGAAGAAAAGGGCAGTAAATATTAAATAAACAGGTTTTTGTTGAAATGCTATAAATGCACCAGAGCCGCACGTTACACTGGGACCCTTTCTCCCTTTGCAGACTCCCCTCCTGATAGAAATAAGTCAGTAATTGCAAACTATCAATAAAGCACCAATTAAAGGGCGGTTAGATGCACGCATTTACAATATGTCATTATGGGCCTTTTTTGTGTACAGTTCGCCTGCTCCGGTCGCAGCCTCTGGAGTTCGGCAGCCCTGGGACGGGGACTGGGCAGCACCGCTTCGTTCCCCGAGGCCCTCCACCACGGTCCCTTCTTGGCTTATTTGCCCTAAAACCCAGTAGCCACCATGCACGTCCCGCTATTCCCACGTGCCATGCCTGGCACGCTGAGCTGCTTTCCATCCATCCCTTGCTCAGCGATGTTGTCCTCGCCCAGGGAAGGGAAGGCAGAGTCTCCAAACCTCCTCCTGCTGCACGGCCACCACGAGCAGAGCTTCCTATCAACCCGAGCCGGAGCACGGAGCCAGGCCCCGCTCGCTGCCCAGCGCTCTGCTCCGCATCGGGCACCTCCAGCCACGCCGAGAGGTCCCTGCCACCGCAGGAGCAGAGGGCCGAGCTCCGGTGGCCGGGACGCGTTTCCGAACCGGGAAGGGGAGCAGCCCTCTCTGTGCGAACACACAAAGCCCTCGGCTTTTTATGTCAGCCCTTTAAAATCTGATCAGCATTTTTGTGGTTTACCAATACCGTTTATAAGCTGTTCTGCAGTTTAATCATGGCACGTATTTCCAGGAAGCAGGAACAGCTCCACTGTAGGAATTCCAGGATGCTGCAGCGGCGCGGAGGAACCGGAGGCTGCACTTCTGCAGGCCGAGGAGGCTGGGGTTTAATGACACTTTTCCACTGTCCCGGGGCAGGGGGACAGCGCTTCGATGGGAGCGGGGAGGGACACATTCAGGATCTCCTGCTCTCTGCTTTTGCACAAATTCACTAATTTAATGTAAAGAAGAAACTCAGCAACTCGAGCGCAAATGCTATTGCTTTGGGAATAAATGATTTGCACTATAAACCTTTGCAAGCCTGATGCTCGTGAAAATCAGAATGCAAATGTTTTCAGAGAAAATATAAATACCTAATTCGCTTCAGAGAGTGAAAGATGTTGTCTCAAAGAGACAAAATCCTTGTGGAGAACTTGCAAATATTCCTCCAGGCTTTCCCCAGCCTTCAGTCCACGTCGGGGCCATCTCAGAATGGGACTCTGCCCTGGTCCCTGAGCTAACATCTCAGCACCCACCTGCCTCACGGGACAGGCGGTATTCCCTCTGGAAGCCCCATGATTTCCCGGGCAAAGCCCTGGAGAAAGCAAAGCCCTGAGAAAGCAAAGCCGGGAGCGTCTCACCTGGAAGAGGATCTGCAGGACGCCGTGCACGAGGCACATGCGGCGCCCGAGGAAGAGGAAGAAGGGCACCAGCAGCTCGATGAAGTGGTTGACCAGGGTCTCGAAGCGGTGGAACCACCACGGCGAGCGGTGCATGAAGTAGGCGACGGGGTTGGGCACCGGCTGCGTCTGCAAGAGGACGGAGAAGAGGGGTCACCCGGAGCCGAGCCCCTTTCCCGGCCCCTTCAACTCTTCTCATGGAAAACAAAGGCAGTTTTAAACCACAGCACCTTTAAAAAAGCCGAGTTTTAACTTGCATTTTCCATTATAACCAAAAAAAACCCAAACACCCATCCAGCTGCAAGGAACCCCACCACCAGGTACCACCAAAACGTTGCTCAACACCGACCCACGCTAATCCCCGCTCTGGAATGCTAAGCCCAGCAGGGCAGCTCCGAGCGAGCGGGGCCCAGGAAAAGACTTTCCCAGGGTCGGGCAGCGGCGCGTGGAGCCGCGATGGAAACCAGACTCGCAGGCCGAGCAGAGACCCCTTGCAAATGTTTAAGTTTGAAATAAATGTGGTGGTGGCGCTGCTTTCCAAAATCATAATTCAGGAGAGGAAAGTATAATTCCTCTAAACATGCTATATTGGTTTAAGATATTTGCATGCTGGCCTTGGGACAATGTTTTCCTTCTATCGGCCTGATTTCTTTTGGCATCGGGAAACCTTCCCCCCAGTACAACATTTTACAAAGGGAACAGCAACAAATGCTGATACCTTAATGACGACAACACACAGAAACGCTGCAATTGGAACAAAAAGGCAACAATTTCCCTTAGCACATCTAACTAAAGCATCGCATGCAGTCGCATTAGCAGCGCCCAAATCTTCCGCTGAAGGGGGAAACGGGGCAAAAAAGCAGCAAAGCAGGTAAGAAACCCAAGGCAGGTTTATAACTACTCCGTGATGCGGTGGCATTTCCATCCTTGGTGTCTGAGCACTGCTGTTATCACGGTGGCGGGGCGAGATAAGACGGGTGTCCGGCGGCTGCACGCAGACACCCCGGATAACGCAGGGCCCCTCGCTCTGACACGCGGCAAGAAACACGTTTGAAAAGAGAAAATAAATAAAAGAACAGTAAAACCCGGCTCTCTGCATCAACCCCGGTGCAATATAATAAACCTCCCGCTTCCCTCACACCTCCAGCAGGCGGGGAGAAACTGCCCTGCCAATGTGTTTTGAAAGGAGATTGGGGAAAATTAATTCCATAATTCACGGGACAGATTTGCAACGTGTGACTGTGGGGCGAGACTGGGCAGGGGCTGCCCGCGCTGATCAATGGGGTCGCTGCTGCCAGCGAAGCATGTTCTCTGGCTTGTATCTAGCAGCTTTTATGAGGGCTGGTAACAGATTCTAAAAATATGCACAATAAACTGGCTTTTCTCCCTAAGGGGTTGATGGTTTAATTATGTTCTTAGTGAGAACCATTAAAGTGCTAAGTACCTGAATTCTCCTAATTTACTAAACTATATGCTACTAAAACCCAACAGAAGGCTATTATGCACCAGGGCTGGGGCTCTTCTCCGGGACTGTGAATGCGCCCGCGCTCTCCTCTCGAGCCCTTTTTCCTTATGGGCACGGCCCACGTAACATAAACTCTGACCAAGTCCTTAATCCGGCGTTAGCCACCCCATCCCGGCTGGGAAAGCCTCCTGCTCTCCTGTCCGCGTGCTGGAAACAGCCCCTGCCTTGTCCTGGAGCAACCCACCGGGTTGTCCCTTCATCTCGGTGGGCACCACGGGCTTTGGGAGTAAAGTCGGAGCCTAGGGAAGACTCTGTCCTCTTGGAGGAGGAGGAGCCGGGAGGTCCCTTCCCAAGGTTGTTTTGTCCTTGGCTGTGGTGGATTTTACCCTTCCTTCCCCACACATTTAGCCTGTGTCCTCGGGCATCTCCACAGCTCCAACGTTCGACTCCATGGAAAGCAATGCAAGCACAAACCATTCTTGGACACTCGGGATGCTGCAATTCATTTTTACCTGGAAAAGCTCCTCCTGAACCACAGAGCTCACACCAGAGGGCGGATAATCGTGAGAAGAGTCTCGAAAAGTGTAGTAAGAAACCGAACAAAAACACCCCGGAATAAATGCTGAGAACAACCAAGTATTCAGTCACAATAAACTGGATTAGCTTGGCCTCACAGACACGTCACTACCAGTGCGTGGGCACCCGGAGGCTCCAGCAGCCACAAGGGAGGACGGCCTTGGCACAGGCAGGAAGGTGTGAAGGGCAGCAGCGCCCTGTCGAGGCAAATGGAAACCCACACTGGGAATTATTATTAAATGCTCCCCTGCACGTGGCTACAACGTCCTGGCGAGCGCAGCCTCCTGATGCACCAAGCTCAGCTTCAAAGGAAAGCACCGGGTTCTCTCATGCCTTGGATCAAAAAAAATGAGTTTCTCCACTGCAGAGCACTATTTGATCAGTGGGATCCAGAGGCTGCTTCTTGGCAGCCTCCCCTTCAGATCTTGACCTTCCTTGTGCTGCATCTGCGCATCAAGGTCCAGCTTACCAAAGCCTGCGCTCCAGGCTCCGGGCAGGAGAGCGGCAGCAAGGGGCAGGGAGCGCACAGGCCGGGTCACCTCTCCGAGGGAGGGTCCACATCCTCGATGAAGCCTCTCAGGAGGGTCCACAGGCACCGACTTTTGCAGAACACCCTTCTTTTTAAAGCAGGAAAGGACATTGAGCTCCTGCTTCGCTCGCTTGTGGGGATCGGTGCTGGGCACGGTAAGTGTGCCGCTCGCCTGGCTGAGGAGCAACACAGATTTTGCACAAAAAAAATTATATATATATATATATATATGTAGAGAGAGAGGGGAAGGGTATGATTTTGATATGAAACCGAGCAGTTATCCTATGTAAATTCCCACTGCAGTTGCATGCGAGCATTAACATTCACACATGTGTTTTCATGCATGCACACAAGTTGCAGTGTGCATGCTCCTGACACAGCTCTGTATACAATCCAGTTAAAACTAGCACCTTTGAAAACTTCTCATTATTGATGTAGTTCCTATTAAAAAAATAAAAATTAAAAAGTTGCATCTGTCTTAAAACACACAGAGCTCTATCGTCTAGGCAGTCACCTCTTCGGCAACGCAACATCAAAACAATTAAGTCTTGATAGATCTATCAAAAAGAAAAGTCACCTATATTCCTCGCCAGGCAGAGCTTCCCTTCTCTGCTCAATAGTAATATTCAGCTCATAGAAAAACAGACTGGAATCTGCCTGCTTCAAGACAGCAGCCCAAGCCAAGGAGATGTGTGTTTGACTCGACCATAAAATGTTGGCAATTTAGTAGAGACGCAGTGCCGCGCCACTCTCCCCAAGGACCCAAATAAACCTCAGATGTAGAACATATATTTTTACTTTTTATATATATAAATCTGCTGTTTCATTTTTAACTCCTTTCCCCGGCCTTCCCCGTGTCCAAGACTTTTCAAAGCTGACACAGGTCCCTACTTCTCCCGGCCGAGCGAAGCCTCAGCAAGGAAAAGTTAAAAGCATGAAAAATCGGGGAAATGCTTCACGTCTGGGCATTGGGTTTCTCGCGGAGCGCCGGCTGCACGCGCGGCTGCCCAAGGGGGCTTGGGAGAACCTTCTGCCCGGCAATTTTACGCCTCCCTCCGCGTCGGGAAGCATCCCGAGGAATTCTCCCCGTGTTGGCCAAGCTGCACGTCTGCCGAGTCCCGGGCGCAGCGGGACCCCGGCTCGCTCGTGCCAGCTCGGCCGCGATTTCCCGCGGCGCCGGCGAGCAGCCAGGCCCCCTCACAGCCCTCTATTTTACCAGGATACATTTAAATGCTGGTTTTGGAATTCCAGCAGATTGGGTGGGGGCAGCGGGATCTGTGGCTGCACTGTTTGCTTTTCCAGCCGGCACCCTTGCTCAGGGCTACCCTCCTCCATAATAAAGACCACATTTCCGTGGCCCGCAGCGTACCTGTTTATTGACTCTGCTCCTACATAGCATGCCTTGGAGCTGCTTGCTGTATATAGAGTTAATTGGGGATGTGTTACAGATTCACCTATTTATTCTGTACATTCTTGGAGGGGTCCAGAGCTAAAATTACACAAGGAACTGCAGAACTGCTCCGGCTATTTATTTGTTCAAAATCCCTTCAAAATAACTAGCAGGGCCTGGAACAGACATCTCGGCTCTGGTGGGGCCGGAGGACTCCAGGGCTACTAACTGTGGGTTCCTCGTTGCCCTCCCTCCTCGTGCCCACGGAAGGGCCCGAGTGTCGGCAGCACCAGGGATGGGTCCCATCAGGATCGGGTGTCCCGGATGGGAAGGTGCCTTGGTGACAAACCAGAGCTAAGGGACATCACGACGCTCCGAACGCGCGGGAAGCGAGCGCCGTGGACGCTGCCCCCGAGGGCCCTGCAGGAGGACGGTACCAGGGGACGTCAGAACCGAGATGCGGAGAGGATCTTTGGGGACCTAGCACAGCCCAACAGGCTCAACACCGATTCCCTCCCTGCCGGACACCACCTCTCAGGACCTGCTCTGCAAACCCCTCCACGCGAGCCGCCCAAGCAGGGATGAAGGTCCCTCCACTTGCATGGACCATCTGCAGACCCCAACGACCCCTCTACGTGCCTGCTCCTCCACCACACACAAGCGGCAGCCCCTTCCACCTCCCACCCTACCGAGCTCGCGACCTCTGCCCATTTTTCCCCAAAAACGCACACACCGACAGCCCAAGAGGAGCCCCCAAACCGGAGTTCCGCCCTGTCCCCTCCCACGGCCGCGATGGCAGCGCCGCGCTACCCACCAATATTTTAAATTGCCATTTAGGAGCATATTGCAAATGTGATCCTTTAATTGGTCACCGTTACGGCTCTCGATTAGAGAAGACAAGTTTCTCCACACAAGGAAAGCCCTTGCAAAAGCACTGAAAATGTTTAAAACCAATCCCCAGGCCTGATATATTTATTATATATTTCTTTATATATAAATAATTTCATGAAAAGGAACGTACTGAGTGGAAACTCCATTTAAAATGTGATCCCAGATGGTGGCAAAGCTCTAAAATTGCAAGGCAACATGTAAAGAAAGATTAACGACCTAAAACAGGCCCAAATTTATGAGGTGAAAGCCCCTGTAATCCTAGAGAAAAACGATACCAATCGTTAGACTAGACAGCTAGAAAATACCTCTGCTTGGTTCATATGGCCTCTGCGTTCTGCATTTTCCTTTAATCCGCATTACTTTGGGTTCTCTCGGTGCTTTCTCCTGCAAGGCAGAGGTACCGCTCCTCCGTGAACACGGATGGATTTGCCCGATCCCAGCGGGTATCCTGCTTTGGCACACGGTAAATCAGGAAGCAGGGATCCCGTCCCACGGATTGCTGCATGTCCTGGACACGCTGGGGACAGGTCACGCTCTCCAGGGCCCTCCAGGACACGGGAGCAGAGGGAAGCATCACCCAGCACGGAGCGCAGCCCGATCCAAGGGATGGGTTCAAAGGCGGGATGGGTTTCCCGCATCCCACGCTGGTGCCTTCACCAAGGGGCCATAACGTGGCCTGAAGTCACATTTCTGCCCCACCAAATTCCACTTACACCTGCGAACCTTGATCAAGTCTCACTACAATATATTTCTAAGAGAATTTTCACCAAATTGGGCTTTTCTGACCAAAAGCCCAGCAGCTCCTTCCAGCAAGGGGTTCTCGGCACGCTCCAGCTGATAGCGCAGCTGTCAGAATTAGCAGGTTTTTAGACCAAACTGCAAATCAAACGGTATTCCGGCCACACAACAGCATTAAATAAATTAAAACTGACTGCGCAGGCGGGAAGCGGCTCCGCTCCCAGCGATGCCCAAACACGGGGAGCATTTCGGATGGGCGGGAACACTGTCGGGATGCAGCAGTGGGATGCGGCACCCGCGGCCGGAGCGGAGCCGCCGCGGGGAAGAAAGGTCCCTCTTTTCCATGGGGAGCCCCGCGCCGCTGCCCACAGACAGAGCCGCTCGACTGCCCGCCGGCCGGCGGCGCATTTAGAATCCAATTTGGATTTAACTACTAAAAATACAGATCGCGGGCTGCCAAAACCAGCTGAGGCCGAACCTCCAAAGCAGAAGATGGTCAGGGGAGGAGGGAAAAATACCAGTATTAAAAAAGAAGACAGGCTTGCATTGAGCGCGGAGCAAGGCCATCGGCTGCGAGCAATCCCCGCCGAGGGCTCCTGGTAAATTCTGCCCGTTCCTCTATCCAGCGGCTCCGACACGGATCCGACCAGGGCGGCTCCCTGGATGGGCGCATGGGGCAGCCACCACGGACGCTGCATTTTCCAGAGCCTCCGAGCACCATCGGAAGCACCAGGCTGACCCTCCAGGGCCAACGCTCTGCTTTTTCGAAGGAAAATAACACAAATTCCAACTTTCATATTAAAACAAAAAGCCCAATGGGGTCCTCGGTTGAAAACGCATCAAATGCAATCAAAGAGGCCTCAACTCTCATGAAACCCAGGGGACAACGACCACGGTCCTCATGGACGCTGCTCTCCTTCCAGCCCTGCCCCGTCCCGCTCCACACGGCTCCAAACCCAAGGGCCAGACCCCTCCTTCATCCTACAGCACTTCCAACGTTCAGCAGAATAAAAGCAATTCCCTTGTTTCCTTGAAAAAGGAAAGAAAAAAAGATCTGTCCAAGTGGCCCCATCTGGAAAGCTGAGACGGTTACCTTTAGCATTTAACCATCTTCCCTAATGAAAGAGCAAAGAGGTAGCTGTTCTAAAGATGCAGCCAAAAAACCTCATAAATCTTAGTTCTGTTTCAGGACTTTTCCCTAGCAACAAAGGATGCGGTTGGGAAGAATTTAGGACAATAAAATTAATTAATTGGGAAATGTCTTAGACACAAACTCTTCACCAGAGAGCTGGGTACAGCAGCCAGCTCCAAACTGCACCTCTGCCGTCACTCAAACAAGCCCTGCACCTTCCAGGGTGGAAATTATTCCGACCACTTACTTTTTCCTAGCAAAACGGCTAATTTGGAGACTTCTTGTGCTGAGGTGCCCATTTGCTAGGAAGCAATATTAATACACACAGTGGCTTTGATAGAATCATCAAACCTTCCTGCTGGTGCAACAGGACCGGGACCTCTTTGGCCATGGGGATGCACAAGCCTGTGCTAAACGTCCTCTTCCTGCTCAAGGCCTTGCTTGGGTTAAAAAAGGGAATTTGTGATGCTTTTAGGCAAAATTCACGCATGGAAAGGATGGTCTTGGCGACTTTCCTGGCGGGGATCTGGCGCTGCCGGGGCTGGGAAGCAGCTCCACGAATGGCCCTGTTTTGTAAACCAAGTTCGTCTCCCTGCTCCTCGAGAGCAAGTAAAGAAACTCCGCAGACAAATAAATTCCACCCAATCCCAGTGTGGCTCCCTGGTCCCCGCGGACGTAATACGGCCCTCACACTTGTCCCGGCTGGAGCGCTCGCAACGCCGCCGGATAAACGAGCTGCCTGCCCGGTGCCAAGCGCCTCGCTCTCAGCGCAGCC
>JAVCKT010001488.1:8672-20816 GCA_032273925.1 Rhynchotus rufescens
ACCAAAACAGATATATTATTAACAATATATTTTTAAAGTGATTGCATAATTGAAAAGGTCACTGTACAGACAACGAAGTACTCAGTGTACCACAAAAAATGGATTAAAAATTAAGCAAAAACATCTTGTGTTTTTCAACAGTTTGCACTTGGCTGAGAAATATACTTGCCCACAAAACTGTTACACGTGCTACAGTAAATAAAAGCTTTTCAAAAAAAAAAAAAAAAGAAATTTAGAAGCCCAAACTACATTCTTGAACGTTTTCTCCAAAACAAACTAGGCAATTGTTGATTTGTTTCCTGAATGGCCTCATGTCAACATTTTCTAAACTTAAGAATATCCACTTCCTACTGTTCCAGAGACAGTAAAAGTTAAGCCAAGGATGGAAGTTTAGTGAAGTTCACTGTTGAGATCACACTTGTGGTTGCAAAATGTGAAACTGCAAAGAAGGAAAATATAACTCACAGTCATACAGTATCTTAAGAAACAACAAAGTTAAAAAAGTCTGGCATAATGTCACCTAATAGACATTAGCAAATAACTCTGGACTGGGGAAAAAAGGGGGGGACTGAGGAGGAAGTCTGGTCCCTGATAATAACAAAAGAGAAAAAATCCCACAATTTATAAAAGATGATAGTGGCAATAAGAGCCTAAAAATAGCCTAGGTAAGCAAAATAAAATAAATTAGATAAATTAAATGTTTTTTAAAATGACATCTTCTTGGATACATTCTTTCTGTGTCAGTTTCATGACTGAGATTTGTCTCTTTTGAGGGGCTCAGCTTTGATTAAACTCTGGCCAAGACCTGAACCAATCCAGAGAACCATATTTTCAAGGAAGGAATAAGAAAGCAAATCTGGCAACTCAACCATGTACACAGCCAGCCTATCTATTGCAGACTACTGTAAGAATTCAAACACTGGAACAGCTTGTCCAGGGAGACTGTGGAGTCGGTCCTTGGAGGTTTTTAAGACTTGGCTGGAAAAAGCTCTCAACAATGTAGTCTGAAATCAGTGTTGACACAGCTTTGAGCAGGAGGTTGGACTAGAATCCTCCCAAGGCCTCTTCAAACTCTGATTCTCTAATTTTCTTCTAATTTAAGATACTTTTATTTTAAACTAAACAGGATATACTTACTCAAAACACTATGAATCTCAAATAGTAAAATATCAGCTTGAATCATTCATGTGGAGTAGGCTATAAAGAGCATAATATTTAAGACTATAGGGAAATATATATTTCATTATTATACTTTGCCTTCATCAACATTCTGCTTTTCTTTCCTTCTTTTTCTTTACCACTTTTTCCACACGCTTTAATACTCATAGACCTATATATCCTTCTAGCTACTTTCTGTTCTATGAAGCTGATCTAAACCATAAGTTCCTGACCTGAACCTCAAATTCTTCCCTCACAAATTAATTCCATATGATTTCTTGTATCTTTTGTAGTTCTGAGCTTTTTGTATAAGAAAGTGTGTAACTTGTGTAACCCCTTTTTAAAATTTCAAAGGTGAAATTATGACCATGGGAATAGAACATTTTTCCAAGCATTAAGTATCACACTGAAGTATGCATCCCAAATATTCTCTGTGTTTCATGTCAGTACAGAGATTAAAGAGAGATTGCATCTGCTCATGAAGGCCAAATCATGCTCCCGGTCTTCCAAAATTAATATCGAAAAGCTCACAACCTTCTTGTTAAAAAAAAAAAAAAGCAATATCTGATTAGAAACATGTGAAAAAATAATCTAGTTGAAGGAATGAGTCACACATAGGTGTCAAATCTTCAGGCAGAGTCAAGCAATCTCTGTGCCAAATTCCTGCTGAAACCAAGCTAGATCCAACCATACACTGGCTTGGCCAGCTCTTGCACAAGAGTTTGGATGTCTTTGGAAATGTGTAACACACTTTCTGTTTGGATGTAACACAGAGTTATGAAAAGCAATTGTCCCACATTCTCAAGTCTTGTGTTTAATCACAGAGCAGATTGAAACCTTTTTTTTTTTGTTTTTCCCCTGCTCTCTTTCATTACACTCTGACAGAACAGGACTGTTCACAGAAATATGAATATACTAAAATCTTCAGTTCTCTTTCAATATACTGTATGTTTGCTCCAAATTTAGCAGAGAACAAAGAAGTATGAATCCTGCATATTGTGACAGAGCTGCTCTGTCAGAAACCTCCAATAACCTCTCTGAAAAAGGAAATTAAGAAAGACATCAACATTTATCAATATGGTGAAGGTCTGTATTCCAAGCCTTACAATTGATTTCTTCAAAAAAAAGTGATTGAACTACAAACTTTTAACATTTGCAAACACTCAAACCAGACAGGATATAGCTCCAAAAAGCAAACAGGAATACTAATGACTTCAACTGAACTGAAAAATGCCTAGAACTAACCCTGTTGATAAGTTTTTCTTTTGCACAGTTAAATCTGGACAAAGAGGTTTGTTTATTTGATAATTTCATACAATGGAGAAGGTGCCAGGTGTCCTGAAGATAAATAAAGTATGCTAAAAATGAATCTTGATATGAAAATGAACCATTTTCAGCTCAAGGGTCAGTAGATCTACAGCTTGCAATGAAATTGTCTCAGTGTCTGTTCATAGTGCAACTCTTTTATTCTCTCCTATGCTAGATTTTAACATTGGAAAGGAGGAGAGAGGAGAGGAGAGAAGAGGAGGGGAGGGAAAATGCCCCATTCTCTCCATCCTTGTCCTGGAAAGAGCAGGTCACTCTGCAGAGAGTTTGTGCAGAAGTGGCATGATACGTTTTTTAACACATGAGTTGATCTATGAGCTAATTCCTGCCCACACAAATGTCCCATCACTGGCCACATTTTCTGCTTCTGTGGTTCAGATATCTCCTTTCTGACACTGCACATAGACTTAGTGGCTATAGCACTATGTTTCTTATTAAAGACATTTTAATTTTTCAGGAGAAATTGTGTTTCAAAGCCTTGTCTAGGAAAACTGCCAAAATATGCTACAAAATGAAGCATGAGGGACAAAGATGTTCTTAAAAGTATGACTCTAGGCTGTAAAATAATTGCGGTTTGTTTTTTTTGTTAATATATATAGAGAGATATTATATATTACCTTGCATTTCTTTACATTACCTTTCATTTTGAACTAAACCTGGTTATTGATGCACTATTTGCAATACAAAAAAGACCTACGCAATTGATTGTCCATATTGCAACTAGATAAGTAAAAATATGAACCTTCCAAAGCTGTGGTCTGTTTACCAGACACTGCAAAAGGCTTCCATCTAAAAGACACAGCAGCCGGCATGTTAATTATTTTAATTATAGAGTACAAGCAGAATGTACAAACAGAAACCAACCTCACCACTGCAAAAATGATTACATTGGGATGGGGGATGAAAAATGTGAGTAAATTACTTGATGGGTCATGCTCTGTCAGAAAAAAAAATAATAGCAGAAGGGGAAGAAAAAGAGAATTAAAACAAAACAAAACATATTTCAAAATTCCCATGTTTTACCTCAATATGTTTCCAGTACCCTTAATGTTCTCCCCCACAGAGGGACCCTCTTCTCTCTCTACTCTCAGCTGTAGCATTGATGCAACTTGTCAAGTTGCAAAAGAGGCGTGAAACATATTTCAGTTTATTCTCTATTAATCTAACTGCAGAGGCTATAGAAACCACAAGATGGCATATTGTTTGTGATAGGGATATCACTGCATAACCATGGATTATGCTGGAAGCAGGCAGAGCTAGAGCTGCCACTTTTAGCAGCCCTACCATCCTTTCAACAGCAAGCCCTTTCTATGATATCTCTACAATTTCAGCCAATCCAACTATAAAAATTAAAAATAAAATAAAATAAAATAAAATAAAATAAAATAAAATAAAATAAAATAAAATAAAATAAAATTCCTACACTTGTATCTGAGGACTGCTAAAGACAGCACACAAACTGTATTTGCAGGCATATTTTGCTTGGTATTATCTGATGGCATCAAACAAAGCAGATTTGTAAAATAATCTGAATTGCAGATTAGGAAACACTAATGCAATAGAAGTCCCAGCAAGTATGCTATATATTTAAATATCTTTAATGTTATTATCTTAAGCATTAACCAGCTCAGTAATTAGGAAATCTACACACCTGTGTCATTCCTACAACACCGTTGATGTCCACACTGCCTGATGCTGTCTCGTGAACACATTTTCTTCCCTGTGCTAACTAGTCTGAATAAGGCAAGTCCAGCGAAGCAGTAGGTTAGGAAAGATAGTCATGGTCATTAGTATTAAGTGTGAGCTTCAATTAAATCAGCCACTGTTAGAGATGACTAGAAAAAAAAAAGTAAAAAAGAAGCAGAGGAGAGCAGAGAGAACATGTTTTCTACCTCAGAACACCCATGCAATCCCTTTTTTTGCCATATTTAACATGACGAAATACTGAAGGAGGAGCCCTTCAATCAGAAACTTGAAAGCAAGTATCAGTTTTGTTTCTCCCACGGTTTGTTCTAGACTGACATGCCCCCAAAAAATTGTTTTTAAACAAACATTGACTAGAAGTGTTGAAATGGCTCTTCCTAATGTTTTACAAGGCTAATTTTACTTTAATGCAAAGAATATAATTATGAAATGTATCTATAAACCTCTTTCAACTCAGCTAACAAAGCAGTACTTCACCTCCCTTAATAAAAATTCTTTGAGCTGCAATGTTTCTAGGTTTCAAATATTAAAGCTACATTTTATGTGGTGCTTATCTTCCACAATGACAGGATGCCAAGAGACAACATCCAATTCAATCCACAGCAGTCAATTCTGCTGCTTATCGGTGCTCCTACATTTGTGTAAAATTCTATCACGTTTTCTTTCCAGCCCAGGAATATTTCTCGAGGTTGAATTTTATTAAATCAAAAAAGCTAAATATATCTTACACAAGTCATACTGCTGCCAAATACCACAGGAGAAGTTTGTGAGATCAAAAGCTGCCTGTCAACCCTCTTCCTTTTGATCTCTTCCACCCCAAAAGGACACAGTGGCAGTTTATTACCTTTGCTCTATTGTTCTCCACAATCAATTTGCAAAATTCACCAGCAGCTTTTATGCACTGAGTGGCTAGTGGGACAGGAACATATGTGTTTAGAAAACAACTCAGTGTGTGCTACCTGCCACCATTTAATGTTTTATGTCATCCATTACAATTCTAGTCCTAGTCCCTGGTATATCTGCAACAGTTTAGTAGTCAGAAATCCTGGTATGATGGACCCCTAAATTCAGTAGCATAAGACCAATTATTAATGAAGTTTCAGTTTCTGCCTCCAGAGGACGATCGTTTTGTTTGTGCAAAATAAGTGCCATGTTTATGGCCTGGTGAAACTCCCTGCTTTGGTACTTTAAAAAGCAAAACCAGAAGGGAAGAGGAAGGGAAGAGAAGAGAACACCAGGAGAGGAAGGGAAGGAAGGTTCTATTTCTTCCTGCAGCCATTTATGGGGGATATGAAAGATTTATGCAGTAGGAGTAGTTTCCATTCCCTGTCTATATATAGTAAAATTACCTTAAGAAATTGGATATTTTTTATTATTATATTCAGTTCTATAAGTGACACTAAACTCCAATCAAATACAATATTTCAGGTTGCTTCTAAACATTAACCTGTACGGACTAGCCTTCAAACAGCACAGCTTCTTTGCATACAATCACATTGAACATCATGTTGCAAGCAGTGAATTGCAAATTAAATAAACACAATTATTTTTTTTCCTATTAAAAAATAACAAATTCTTATGCTAGGCCCTCATTTTAAACTTACACTAGGCACATGGAACTCTCTGAGGTGTATCCTGACCCTTCAAGGGTGCAACAGGCAGGAGCAGTGAGCATCAAATCTGACAAATGCAGAGCATACATGTTCTTTAAGATAAAATTTTTGTTAACAAAACAGTGACTGTAAAAGAAAACCCTGTTTTTGTCAGTAAAGGAGTTCCCAAAAGTCTTTAGTCAATGAAGAACTTCACTGGTTCTCACACTTCTAAGTAGTTCAAGCATCAGATGTGGAACATGCACCATGGTAACTATCAATAGCAACAAGGTGCGAAGGGTCTGAAAATCATTAAGAAGTGACAGTGACAAGTGGACCCATTTCTCATGCCCGGAGGTAAAAAAAGTTATAGGAAGAGGGTTCCTGAAAAGGTGTCTGCAAACAAAAGCCCTGCTTATTGAACCACAGGTACAACACATAACTGATAAGGTTAGT
This sequence comes from Rhynchotus rufescens, assembly GCA_032273925.1. Classification (NCBI taxonomy): domain Eukaryota; kingdom Metazoa; phylum Chordata; class Aves; order Tinamiformes; family Tinamidae; genus Rhynchotus; species Rhynchotus rufescens. The sequence continues at coordinate 14,909 of JAVCKT010001488.1, forward strand.
AGGAACATACAGTAACCAGCTGGGCTTGTTCAGGATGCCTTGGTGATAACCCAAGTTGACAAGGCTGGGCAGGCGGCAGTAAAGTAAAAGTCCCAATCTTAGCAAGCAGAGTAAAATTCACTGGAAAAAGACATCTTCATTCAGGACTCTTAAACGAAGGTTCTTAAAGTCAAAAATGCAATCACACACCTCTATATTTTCTTCTACCTAGCAAGTCTCAAGTACAAATCTCTGGAAAAAAAAGAAAAAAAAAAAGGCTGGGCTGTCTATATCCTAAATTCTATAAGACATTATGAAACCTCATGTGTCTGACACCTTTTCTTTTTTCATCTGACATTTTCTGCATTTTCTTTCTTCCTTTTTTTCTTCTCACAGGTTCTTCAAGCACACTGCAAACTAAATAATATCACAGTTTTCATCAAACTCTCTGTTGAAGTCAGAGTAAAATTAATTTTCTATTCTCAGCTATTATAGGTCATGATAAAAGCCAAGGTCTGTTAAAGAGAAAAAAAAAAAAAAATAGAAAAAGAAGTGTGTTGAAGATGTCACCTCCCAATCCAAAGTAAGAAGATAACAACACTCCTGATTTGGATCAGGAGCCCATCTCCCGAATATATTTTCACCCATAATTACCAGGAGAAGGAAAATGCAAGTCATAGGCATTTTCTACAACCATGGGTGCAGACTCCTGCTCTTGTAGTTACCCTCCTTGTCCCTACCCTCCTGTCCAGACACTGCAAGAAGGTCATGATCACATTACCTTTGCCAGGACTTACATCATCTTGGACATAATACTCATACTGCTGTAAATGGGACCTTCTTCCGTCCCAGCTCACAGGATTCAGGGACCCTGTGGGTCATAGGTATATCCAATGCCACTTTGATGAGATGTAAAATGCACAAAGCTATAACCTTTTCATGTCAAAACTATCCACAGCATCCTCTCAAGAAAAGGGTTTTGAAAAGAAAAGATTCAGAGCAAAGACTTCTATTAGCCAATTTCCTCACCACTTTTTCCACATTGGTCTCTCCCTCCATCATACATATATCCCTAGCCCACCATTAAACCCATCTCCAGCACAGTGTGAACTGTTTTAAAATTATTCATACTATATTTCATCAGAAATTCTATCCCTCCATTTCTTAAGATCTTTTTGCGATTTACCACCGCCCAGACTCTCTCTTTATTGCCTAAACTTCCAATTTATGGTCTACAGAGATTCTGCAGAACATATCATGTGTATCACAACATGAATATTCACAATAGAATCCTAAACTTTGCCTTGTTTATATTGATTGGAAAATCTACTTGCATTCCTGTACACATATATCTTTTGTTATGTTAAGGATTATGTTCTTGTACATCTATTTGAGTTTTACACAGTAAAGTTGCTTTCTTCAGCATTTTTTGTCTTTGCTAGCACTCACTAATAATGAAAAGATGAAAAAAAATCACATGGTTTTAGCAGTAGTGTGTTATAGTATATAACACTACAACATATATAAACAGAATCTGTTTATCATCATGAAAAGGAAACAAACTAGATTTTAAAATATCTCATAAGTGTAATTCATTGATTTTATCTTTTGATAGAGAAAAGGAGGTGGTAGAAGGAAAAAAAATAGTTCTATTTGCAAGGAGTTATATTTTTCGTGATTTTGCCACCTAGCATTGTCAAATTAGTACAAAGCAGTTCATTCTGTATGTGATTATTTCAAATACGAATAGGACAAGAATTCTTTAAAATAATCCTCTGTGAGAGCCTGTACTGTATTTAATATTAAAAAGGGAAGCTTCTGAAAATCCTGGAATTGTGAATGACTGCTATGACCCGCTCACTCTTATCACTCAAGCACTTCTAACAAAACTCTAATTCAATCCCTTCCTCATTAAAAATGCTTTATACTTTCTTGCATGGTTAAGTTCCGTCTTCTGAAATTTAAAAGGATTTCTGCTTGAAGGTTAACTTAGAACATGATGCCATTATATCCACAAATTATAACTGTTCACCTATGAGAAAGAGCATGATATGAGTTACACTTGTTAAATCGGAGAAGAAAAATCATAGCAGAAAATATGTTCACTGCACATGTACCCTGAAAACAAATACATGTAGCATCATGGCTTTTAGATTCAACTTAACACTGCTTATAATAAATAAAACAATATGGTACTTAGACATTATTACTGAGGTAAATGAAATTACTTCTCAAGTCTGGTATTGAATTAGTTTTACGGACTGAAGCCAGCAGAAGACTTCAAAGTGAATAAGCTCTCACTATGTCATATGGAGCTACTGGGTTTTTTTATTTAATTTTTGATATTTTCCAAATATAAATTTCTTCCAAGAAGTTCAGTGTGGGACTCCAAACTCTGGAGCCAAAACTTGGTGAAAACCTACACACTCTTGTATAACTGTAGTTGCCAACATTTTTTTATATATTTTATATTTTTTTATATTTTATAATCTTTATCACTCCAAGAAATGATATCATTTTCAGCTAATGCTGTCGTTTGATTTAGAGCCACTGCAATACTTCAAACTGAATGCAGTGGGACAGCAGGAAAGATTAAGATGAAGTAGGTAAAGGCGTTTCAATTGCTTTTAATCAAATATGAAAAAGTTATCATACAACACGGTAAAACATGACTTCATTTGTAATCTCTGAATCATAATGTTACATAACATTAGTTATATACACAACAAAAATCAATGTAGACACATTTATATTCAAAATGATTGACGCTTTTCTTCGGATCTCTCCTCTGAGGTGTTGCAAAGATGACTCCATTATTTTCAATAGAGGCTGATAAATGAGATTTGCTGACACTTTGTAAAGCATCAGTGAGAATTGACTCAGTCTTTAAAGTAACAATCAACTCGACCATGCACCACTACTCCAAAATATCCATAAGTTTCCAAATCATTAGTGCAAATTAGGAATTATATATGACATAACGTATCTAAAATCTCTTAGGCATCATCACATTCACTTGCTGATTATGTTTAATCAAATTACTAATAGCAACCAACATTTTCTCAACTGACGCATTACCTGGAAACAATTCAATCTAGTTTTGTGCTTCTTCAGCAGACGCTCCTCCAAAGTTTGTCTCCATTTAAAAATGGTAAGTAGCGATGGCCACTTCAGATGGCTCGGCTCTCGGGTTTTTCCTTTCTGCCCATCCAAAGAACACCTTTTTTGGCAGTGTGGATGCAAAACCTCACGAGCTGTTGCTCTTATACTAGGCACGCTTCCTCTGTGGTTAATCAAGGCAGAGTTATTTACCACTAGATGGTTCATTTTTAATGCTACTCTCCTGAAAACTATTTTTTATCCTTTTTTTTTTTTTTTTGCTATAATAATAATAAAAAATAAATAAAACGTTTGGCTTACTCTTCTGTTTTTCACAGCCCTAGTAAGCTCTGTACTGTATTGGTTTGGTTTACTGCATATTGCACTGTTCTGTTTGGAAGCTGTTCTGGTTCACTGTATACTGCACTATTCTGTTCTCTAACTGTCCTGTTTCAGCTACGCACAGAATAATTTTGCTGTAATTTATGCTATCGGATGCTATTAATAGCACATTCCCAAAGTGGGCTTCGGTCAAGCGTGATGCACAAAATTGGTTATCGTTTTCATCTGGACCATTCCACAGCCTCCGAGAAGGTCATGATCCATGATTAACAGCTCGTGCAAGCAAGGAGCGGGGAGCTGTGCCCTCACTTCTGGGCTTGGAGCTCTTCCTCCTCTATTGTAATAACGTTATCGCTTTCTATTTTATAGCTGCCAAAAGCAGATCAGGGCATCTGGGCAATCATGCAGCATGAAAAATACCTCTATTGACACATGTTCAATGTAGCCAGTAGAGATGGAGTATCCTTATGGAAAAGCTGTGAAAATAAATAAATAAATACAAAGCTTCCTGAACATAGTTTGCAAAGCACATAATTAAATGCCAGAGGGCTATAAATTCTACTGGATGAGTTGTACTTTTTTTTTTTTTTAATCAATCACATAAGTCTGGAACACGTGCAAGGACATATCTCTGCACCACAAAACAATATCAGGAAAATAATGCCTAAAGGGTAAACTATAGCTAACAAACTTGCAGTAGTGGAAAAACTGTCTGAGTGTGGGTTTTTTTTTTTCCATTTTGAAACCCACTGAAAATAGAGTTGTCTGTAAACTTTGCAGCATCAGCCTTAATTTTCTATAACAAGTTGAGTTGATGTATTCATTGTTAATCAGGGTATGTTCTTATCACTACCACACAATTGTCTTTGTTTCAGGTAACATCTCACAGATAAATGAGTTTTCTGTGTGTATGAAAATTAAACATATAATTAATACATGGTTGTTTTTAGGAGATGACTTAAAACATTTAGCAACCAAACGCAGTATTACTGACAATAAATGCAATATTAATCAGGATATTCCTGAGCAAATATCAGTAACTTAAAGTTCTTGACAATTTTAATGAGAACAGTAAGAAATTCAAAAGATGATGTGTTATTGGTGTCCATAAGGGAAAGGGGGCCTCAGACTAAGAACTGCAGTGTTTGACACCAAAGAATATACATGAGATAAGAAAACTGTGGGTAAACAAACAACAGAAAGTCAGTAGATCACTGTTTATCAGAATATAAACTCTCATTTGTGGGAACTTTATGGAAGTGGGTTTATTTGTTTGTGTTGTTTTTAAGTAGCACCATAGGAGCATAAAAGAAAAGAAACTTTTTGATACCTTTAGAAAATATATCAGATACATGAGCAAAACCACCAAAGGCTACATATTTGGTGATTGTGCTATGGAAAATCTTTGGAAAATCCCTTTTTTTCTTTCATGGGCGGAAGAGGGAAAGGAGTGTCAAAGTTTCAATACCATTTATTTGAGAGCAAATCCACTAAACTGCCCAAATGTTTAGAAATGGCACTGTAAGACTCTGACCCTCAAAGCCAAGTATCACTTTCAAGTGGAAGTGCTCTGTGGCATACAAACAGAAGAAATGAAATTAAGGCAGTCTTGCAGCACAAACTGATTTAAGATTATTACCAGAAGGAAAGGAATATAATACAAGGAAAACACTATGTTTTTGGCTCAGCTAATTTTTGTCATGGCTTGCATACCACTGGGCTTGATTAAAGAGTTTTATCATGGCCATTATCCTCAGAGCTTGCATAATTGCTTTTGCTAATATTTCTATAATATTGCTTTGCAGAAGTTCAGCAATGAATTCTCACCTCTCTTACAAACTATTACATAAAAATTTATAATTTTTCCAGCTTTTGAATAAGAATCATACTTTAATTTTCAAAAACAAGAGAAACTCTTGCAGGACTTCATTAGAGGACCATTTCAGCCAGATTCTATCCTGAAGGGGTTGTGTGCCTGTTTCCTTTTTTTCTGTCTCAATATTATCAATAAGTTAAAAAGAAAAAAAAAAAAAAAAAAAAGAGAGAGAAAAGAAGACTTCTTAGAAGCTTCCTTTAGGCTTTTATATAACAAGCGTGCTATTTAATAGGACCAATGCCTAAGGACAACTCTTAAAAAAATAAGTACTTGCCAACAGGAAATCACAACTGGAAAAACTTCCAAACTGCAAACTGAGTTTTGGGTTGAAAACTTCAAGAAAGCTGTGGATTAACCATTAAGAATACAGAAAAAAGAGAATGACCAAAAGTCTTGAAAATAGTATGAGGAAAAATGGATTTGTTTAATCTAGAGAGGAGAGGACTCATAAATACGCATGATAGCCTTTAATGTAGAAAAGGTTGTTGCTAAGAAGAAGTTGTTTTATATACTTGCTCTATTAATACTAGAGGTAAAGTTCTTAGACTTTTACAAACTATTTGAAGCTGGAATTTTCATAAATATTAGGTGTGCTGAAGTAGATAGTCCAGA
>JAVCKT010001490.1:0-16102 GCA_032273925.1 Rhynchotus rufescens
CCCGAGCGCCCCGAACCGGGCCGAGGGCTCCGCGGAGGAAGAAGGCTCCTGGTCGTGGCGCCTTTGATAACCCCCGTATCTTGCAATCTTTATTTTTTCCTTCTTCTTCTTTTTTTTTCCCCTCCTCTTAATATTTATTTATTTATTTTCTGAAGAGGTGAGCACTCCTCGTGCAGTGTTTGTTCCGGAGTTACTTTTGCAAAAGAAAATATCGTACAGCATCTCTCCTTCCCTTGCAAGAATCCATTTAAAAAATAAAAAATAAAAGGGGGGGTGCAGGGTGAAAAAGAAAGGGAAAAATCCACCTGAGAGCATATTTTTAGTACAGCGTGCAGCACCCAAGTTATTCCAGAAGGAAAGGTATCATCTGCCTGCGCACCTCTGACCGTCAGCATGGGTTGGAAATTGCCTAAGGATGACCTTCAAGGAAGGAAAGGGAGGTTTGACAGTCTCAAAACTCTTTTATTTTACTTAAGGCTGCCCTCCAAGAAACAAGCGGTGGGTTTGTAGGGAAATTGTGACTTGAATATTCAGCACTTCCTTTAGAGTAAAAGCTGATCTAAGTTCACAGTTCGTGTGGATACTGGAAAGGTTTCTAATCGAGCACGTAGTATTGGATCTGTTAGTGCTAAAGTTAAAAAATGAATAAGGCAGAGGGAAAGGGGATAGTACTTTTTATATACCATATAAAAACAGTTCAAAAACAAGGAAATTGCCTCTGATATTTTTTTTTCCAGGTTAATATTGTTTTGGTTGTTAAATCAGTGTGTCAGCTCTGTGAAAACTCCAGACTCCTGTCTTTTTACAAAACATTGGCGGTGACACTAGACATTTCCAGGCAGAATGTATCTGAGGCACCACTCCACTTGTTAGATTAAAGGCGTTTGGCCTCGCGCCTCTGGTCTTGTGCCTAATAACACATCCTGGGAGCACTGCATTCACTGTCAATAAATGTCTCCCATCTCTTAGGACTTAATTACGAAATGGTTTCAAAACAGCACAAAAAATGAAACGTCCAGCTCAGCTTTTGTAGTGATGCAGCCCTGTGTATGAGCAACTCTCACAGTGCTCCGGTATATCAACTGTGTCCTTATGATCTTTATGCATCTTCTATTTTAAAGCCCTAAAACACATGGATTCTTTTTTATTTCCTTTAACAATTCTATCCTGCTAAAGCAGGCAAGAGGACAGTTGCATTTCTCCACCGAACAAGGTGCTCACATAGGACTGTAATATCTTCTTGGCTTTCTCTTCTCTTTCTTGTTGTTTTTATTTCTGGGAGAAATTACTTTGAGTGCCTGACTAGGATTTCAGGACAGTCTACAAGATTGCTCCCAGACGATCCATCTGGCTTCTCCCGCCGAACCCAGTACTGGCAGGGAAACAGCTTTGAAGATCTAGCCAGTGTTGGATGGATTTTTATAAGCTGTGGAAATGACCTGTAAAATTCAGAACTAAATCTTCCTGTGCTACAAGACCTGTTTACTTGGAGAAGCTGGTGCTGGAAAAGCTGCTGGGCACTGACAGTGCAGTTGCCAACCTGCACTAACACCATGCGTGAGGCACTGCTGGTGCAAAGCAAGCGCATCCAGAGGGTGAGTTATTGCGGAATAAGAATCGTCCCCTGAATTCTCAGCGTTGCTTTTTCCCCATTAACTTCTGTGTAGATGAATCTCTCTTTGTTTTGAGGCTCCTGGTAGACTGGGGGAAAGGCAGCAATGGATGTGATCACTGTGTCCTCAGATTGCAAGGCAGAAAGAGAGGCAGCATTTTAAGATCGAAGAGATGGTAAAATAAATGTTAAATTTTAGTGTTATTAAGAGGGAAAAGAAACAAAACAATGGAGGTAATGTAAGGCAGTAAGCGGTGTTTCTTAAAGATCTAAGTGACTGAGGAGGCTTTGTCCTGCTTTAAAAGTGACATAGGCACATAAGACCAGGTTTTTAAATTTGTAATACAGAACAGCCTTAGTAGGGGGCTCAGAATCTTTGTCATACTTATGTAGATCCAGATGATCTCTTCTCATTTTTTTTTTGGTCGCTCTATTAAAGAATTCCCCATCAGCTCTGACCAGGCACCTCTTTAAATATTCCATGGGCATTGCAATGCACTGAGTAGCTTATTTGCTTAATTAAGACATCAGTTTTGAGTTATGCGACTTGCATATTTCCCTGCTGAGATTAATGTCTTCATCAGCCTGATTACTACATCTTTTATAATTAGCAGGCCTTAATGCTTTGTTTGTGTCAGTCAGGTATTTTTTAAATACCTATTAATTAAACTTGACAACTTCACCTTATTTCCTGGTGAGTTATGATTTGCATTCTTGTTCTGCATCATATCTGAATCTGTGCTCCGTTTCAGCAAGCCAGACTCTGCTGCTCTCTTCATCTTGCTTGATATCGTACCCTGTGGAAGACCTTTGTGCTGTCCCTCACTTTTCCTTTTCTGTTGGGACTGAGATACCGAGCAGCGTGGTTAAGCGGGCAGAACAGAGATAAAAAATAACATTTTGAAGACTCTATTTCTGGTCATCCAGGCAGACGCAGGGCAAATGCTCTGCGGCTTCTTCCCAACTTGTCAGCCGAGAATGGGCAGAAACTCCCCTTGTTACTCAGGAGGAGAGAGGGCCTGAGTCCTGCTGCTGCCTTTCCAGTGCCCTTCAGCCCTGACTAAAGCAAAAACCATCTGTGATGTCTTACTGAAAGCTAATGTGCTGTAGGATGAGTGCTTTACATTAAATGACTTTTGATGCATCCACTAACTGTAGGTGCACGTACTCTCTGAAAGAGCAATTTCTGGAGCATTATTCTTCCTATTAAATATTAAAAATCATCTGTATGGCTTTTCTGTTTTCCATCCTGGAAAAACCTGAGAATCGCACAACTTCTTAACATGAACTCTGCTGTTCAGGTTTTGCTGAACTCTTACTGTTCAGGTTTTGCCAACAATTTGCCATTTCATAACCTTATGCAGAATGAAAACCTAAAACTTCAAAGCAAATCAAGCGTTTTGAGATTTTTTTTTTCTGGTGACAAGAAACTAACAGAAGAGTTTATATTACTTTGATTGAATCAAATCAGTTTAAAACATTTCTACTCTTGAGTGGTTGAGGTTCCAAATGATCTCCTCCTCTTTGTCTTTCAGAAGTGCAAGGAATTGAATTTTAAAATAGGATAATTAAAGCTGCTAACTGTAATGCCAGCTGTTGGGAATCATAAACATATAGCCACTCTTTATATAGGGTACATACAGAAATAATGGTTCTCCTTGCTCTGCACTGTGTGGTCAACCGGCACCTCTCATTTTCTTAGCTGTCTTGGTAGCATGATGAAATTTGTTGGAAAAGAGGGAGCTAAATAAATCATGTTGGATTAATGCTCTGTCCAAATGGCAGGAGATAAATCAATATCAGACCAATGGGAAAGAATGTGAACATTTAAAAGGAAATAACTTGTACTCAAGCTTCTAAGAATATTAAAGCAACAGGGTTGAACAAAAACAGAGCATTAAAATCACATCTTTTTGGTGCCCTTTCAAAAGGTGAAACATGCCAGTGACTGTTGAGATTACTCTGAGGTATTCTTTTTCAAAACTTTGTATTTCTTGAAGAAACAAGCATGGTTTAGATTGAGATAGTACCCCCAAAAAGCACTTTGTAAGGATTAATTTGTTTGGTTTTTCAGACTGCATTGCCTCAGCCTTCTCTTAATGGTCCCATTAGCAGAAACAACCTGAGATGTGTTGGAATAAGGGGTCAGTTGTGACCTTGCATGGGTTGAGTGGGTGCTGCCTTGGGCCATGAGACGTTTCTCTCCCTCAGCGCGTGGGGCTCCAGAGGAACAGCCTTAGTCATGCTGGGGACGCTCTCCTCACCCCCAGCTGGGCACCAGCAGCCAGCACAGCTCAGTCCCTTCCTCCCCACATGGAAAGAGGAGCTGATAAATAATGTGTTGGCTTTGCCTGATGTGCCTAGGATTTGAGCATGCTCCTCTGGGAGCTTTCTGAGAGGAATGATGAATGTATTTATTTTCTGAGAAGAGGCAGTATGAATACATGCATTATTTTTTACCATCCTGTGGTTTATTTTTTTTTTCCAAATGTTTCTAGTCAGACATGTTGTTGGAATGGAGCTGAAAATGAGGTTTCTCAGATGTACAGTAGGGCAGGCATCGTATGTGTTGGCTGTCAAGCAAGTTTTGCGAATGTATCATTATTTTATGATCACATTTACCCCATTGACTGAATTACAGGGCATCTCTAATATGAAAATGTGTACAGAGAGACTGGACAGACAAAGGAAAGAGAAGCAAAAATCAGTATTAGGATAAATCATGCTCCAGAGATTTGGCACAGCTTTAAGAATTATGTGCCAGACTTTGTAACCCTGAAAATTATCCTTATGGTAAATTCCAATGTAACCCTTTTATGACACTTTGGAAGTTTATTCGGAAGGAGTAGAAATGGATCCTGAAGTTCATTTCTATCTACCATTTTTTTTTCTCAGATTAGAACTGAACTTAAGCTGCAAGTTATAAATCTTTGTCACATCAAACCAACTTTAAATGTAGGAAAATACTTTTTGGTTCCTAGCTTGGCCAGGATGGGTATCTCTTACCATACATCTGCATCCTGTGGCAGCTGTTTGAACTGGGGACCATTTGCAGCATCTCCGTCTCCTTCTCTGCCCTCCTCCTCCTCCCCGTGTGTCTGCCCTGGCCACGTGGCTCCCCTTCCTGTGCTGCTCCAGCCCGCTCTGTGCTCCGAGACTGCCACAGCTTCGCAGACCCCGGCCGAACACACGTCGGGGTCTTCCCGCGATGGAGGGTGAGCCGTGCTTGGGGTCCTCTTGCCTTCCGAGGGAGAGCTGAGCGCGGCTGCCAGCAGCAGCTGGTGAGGGTGCCGCGCGCCCCGTCCCGCCGCTCCTCGCGCCCCCAGCTGTGTGTGCGGGCGCCTCCAGCTCGCCTTCGTGCAGGTAGGTGAACTCGAGGGGTGCTCTGCCTGTTGCTTCCGACTGAATGTCCCCACTGCCTGTCCCTCAGCCCCACGTGTTAGGCTTACTTAGGCGGCAGCTGCCCTGTTGTGCTAGGCTGGTACACAGGGTCGGGGTGTATGTGTGTGCTCAGGCCCTCTGTGTAAACCTTCCCACGTTTGACTACGCTGCCATGAATTGATTCAAACTGGTTCAGGTGGGTTTGGGGTTACTGGGCTGTTGTTGGCCTGAGCTGCAACAATTCCAGTCACAGCTGAACTCAGAATTTTGTTAGAGCTCAAGTGATGCTAACTGCAAAAATACTTGATATTTTGGTTTTACTGGATGAGTCATAATATCAGAACATCATATTCAACACAAACGGCAATATTCTGTGTGGCTGCGTATGTGCCCTTGAACATACAAAGGGCAGAAATTAATAAAGGGAAGATGCATGATGCTCTTTCATGAGTTGTTTGTATGAGTGGTATGAAGAGACATCAGCCAGAAGTCTGGCGCACCCTCAGAAACCAATTACCAGGGTGATCCATAATTATTTTTTTCCACTGTGAGGAAAAATACCCATTTATTTATATTTCCAAAAAGAGGGCCATCGTGTTTTGGAAATGAGATCAAAACAATTACTAGGGAAAATGCACCATAAACACTACAAATCAGTGAAAAGGTCAAAATAAGTGATAGGATAAAAGCCTGAGCCAGAGAAATGTGAGGGTTGTTGAACTCGGAGTGAAGTTCGAGAATCTTAGGTAGCCCAGGCTGAGCAGATTGTGATGGGCAGGAGGAGAAGCATTTGTTTCCCTTCAGAAAAACAGAGCATTTTATTCATTTAGTAAAGCCAGGAAGCCAGAGCCTCCAAAATATAAACTTATTCAGCAAAACTCTGAGTGAAACTCAAGGCTCTTTCGAGCTTTTCAAATATTATTCCAAGGCTGAAGTCTGTGTAGGTTAGGATTCTACTTTATTCTGACCTGCTAGAATGAGATTTTTACTTGGCTCTGAAGAATGTCATCTTTTTCTCTGCAGACTGCCTTTGATAATGCTATTGAATTAAGGAGGAAATATATCAAAAAGCAAATATTTCCCAGGACATAGAACACGTTCTCAAAAGTTTTAGTTTCTAATTCTGACATCTGTAGTGATTCCTTTTGGAGTTCACTGTAACTAATAAAGATTATGATACACCATCAGGATTGATAGAATCTTTCCTCATTTTGTGCTTCCTTTTCCTCTTTTATTTTTCTTCCTATAGTGAATTTGCCATTATATTCTGATGGAGGAGACCTGCTGTCTCTCCCCACAGAAGGGCTAATACCACTTTGTTACCATTTCTGAGTCCAGTTTGCCTTTTCAGGCTGCACCACTTTGTTTAGCTGAACTATTTAATGGGCCACGGTAACGTACATGACCTAGTTCAAAGCTTAATGTACTGCTCAGAGCAGTGGCTGAGCTTACCTGGCTGCTGTTAGCAGAGCTAAAAATCAGTGAAAATGCCAGAGCTTCCTTCAGGTTTCTGCTGAGCAGCTAGGCTTACTTTCAATGATGCCACTTAGACGATGGCTCTCGGCGTTACAATTTTGACTCTGCCTTGTGTAATTGCAGAGACAGTCCTGGTGGAAACAGTCACGTTTCTATTTTCAAAGTGTTAGCACCAAGCTAAGCTCTGTGTGTGTAAGCTTACGTGGGCGTATCTGCTGCTTGTAAGTCAGCTGAACCTGGCTCGTTGATTAACCAAAAGTCACATTATCATAGCAACACATTAGGCATCTCTCCACTCTTCAAGCTACAAGAAAGCAGGACCAATTCCAGTCATATCAGGTCTAGGTCGGGTTGATTTGCTCTAGGCTCTGTGCCTGCGAGGCTTTTCTTGCAGGGTGCTTCTCCTTCATCTTGTCAAGTTCATTTATGTAGTCTTGCCTTTGAGCTCTACTTTTTAAATGTTTTTTGATGTCTGTAAAGTCAGCAAAAGTGATTCAATGGGGACTTTTTAAAGCATGAAACTAAAACCCATAAAAACCTTTGAAAATGTATGTGAATGAGAGAAGTCAAAGAGGGTTATGTATGAGGAAGAAAATTAAAAGAAGCATTTAAAATATCTTTTATTGATTGTAAAACGAAAGGTTAGGTCTGCAGGAGCTCAGAAATACAGTACATGCCACCTTATGTTGTTGGCATCAGAGTAGAAGCAGCGTATCCTCCACTCTTCTGAGACCCAGCATTTGATATTGCAGATGGCGATTCTTCCCTTTCTTGTGTGAATGTAAATGTCACTAGAATATTTCTCGGTTTAGTATTAAATTTAGTATTTCCCTAATTCCCTAAAGTCTGAGTTCAGCCTCTCTCGGTGGCTTCCTGAGGCTTCCTGCTGCGGAGGCTTTCACTGGCTGCAGAAGGGCTTGAATTTGTTCTGCAGCCTTTTGATTAAGGACTCAGCAAAGGAAGCAATTTCTGATGAGATGGCAGGGGCATGTTCTTGGCCGAGTTGATGCAAGTGAAAGGAGCCTGTCCAGGTTTACATGGGTATAAATGAGAGTATATCTCAGCCTTAGAAGTCCATTCGTCTGTTTCTTTGCACTTGTACTGTACTCTAAAACTAATCCAGGGCTGTGAGGTTTGGCCCCTGTGATCATTGGTGATAGAGTCCTAGAAGAAGTTTCTGGTTTCGTAATTTCTAACTTTAAAATACAGTGAAAATCACTTCCATAAAGTGCCTGATCCTGCCAAATTTTAATCTTTATGACTAATTCCTACTCAGTAATTCTATTGAATACACTGATGCCCTTAAGTGGTATGAACTCTGTTAGTAAGGGGTTTCAAGAGTAGGTCCTTGCAGAATATGTAAAACCTTGTGTTATCTATATTATCACACATTCTAATTACTATTTCACAGTCTATGCTTTGTCATGATAATAAGTGTGGTGAATCATTTTTAATAGCAGTTATATTTCTCTGTGAACTCTCATAGCTTCTGTGGTAGGCTGTGACAAACAACACCTGTTAATTCTTTACGTACATATGTGCAAATTTCTAAAAACTGCTCTTTTTTTGTTTCATATCAACCATGCAGTAATTTACTGTAATTATAAATGTTGGGTTTTTGGGGTTTTTTTTCTTTAAGGTTGTCTGGAATTCATTTATTCCCCTTATGAAGGGATACTCTTTCAGCTTAAGAAAGAGAAGATCAGTCTTCTGGTCTTCTGAGACCCATACTTCAGTATGTTTTAATGAATTGGGTTAATTGAGCTGCTTATTTATATCTATATATATAGATAGAAACATTTTAAGAGGCACTGTATTGCTATGTGCAGTCTGGTCTGCAAAGCACACGTTGGATGAGGATTTGTCATGTTTAATGGCCACAGACTGATTTTTCTTTGAAGCCTTTGGAGTCAGCGTTTGCTTGGGCTTTCCTTTTTCTGTTCCTTGGTTGAGAAGCCTTTTTTAGGTGTGCTTAACAAGCAAAGAGCATTGGTGACATGATTTTCTTTTTGACCCCCTTTTCATCTTTGTGTCCTTTGTTTATTCAAGCTTCCTTATCCTTGCCACAAGGACAATGTTTAATTGTTCTTCTTTAACCCCTCAAGGTATGGGCAAATTATCCAATTTTACCCATAACCTAAACATAATGTTTACTGCAGAAAGATAAAACAAGCGCACAGAGTGAGACAGTCAGCTCAAACGAGGTGAGTTTTGCAGATTAATACCTGTTTAACTCTAAATGCATCTCCCTGGAGGACACAAAGAAGCATCAGGAGTTTAGATGAGGTAAGAGTCCAGCTTTCTTTCCAGTCCTCTTCACCAGTGTCACTTCAGAGATCTCCACAAGGTCTTGGCGCAGTGCTCTGCAGCCCTTGCCTTGAACTTTGTCACAAGAGCTTCCCAAGGCCAATAATGACCTACTTAACAGGGTGTTGATAGCTCTGCGCCTTCCAGTTTGCCTTTGTGCTTTCCTTAGCTCAGCCAGCCTCAGTTGCAGGCAGAACTGTTGAGGATAAAGGGTACAGATCTCTCAGGAATTCACAGAAATAATTTGCAATCCTGACAGAGAGCAATATTTTCTTAATTATCTTTTTCCATGAATCTTGAGAACTCACTAGAGTATGTCGGTTTATACTCCTCATGGCATTCTCAAAAGTGGACCATTATTAAAAAGAAAAAATGATTGTACCACAGAATGATTCTACTCTGTAATTTTTAAGTTATTCCATGCATCATTGGAGATTTCAGTGCAAAACAATGAAGCAAGGGAAACAGCTGCAGTTATATTAACTAGGATTAAAAGGTATAAAAGGCATTAGACTTTTTACTTGCAAAATGTAAACCAAAATGCAGTGTTTGGGTCTAGGAGTAAAGTGTGCCTAAGAGTCATTAAATGTTTGACTAATATGTCATTATAATGTGTTACAAGGCTCCTTGAACCTTTCTTTCACCCTGTTTCTGTTTCAGAGCTGCTAAGAGAGGTCTGGCTTTGAGCCATTCCCTGCTGGCATTTCCGATGGCCATCCGATATATTCACGTAGGACATGCTGTGTCCTGAAGTATAGTATCACACGTACTTAGTGATCCGTATTTACCAAAATGAGAAACTAATGTAAAATCACGTGCTGATATTATATGCTTCTCAGTGCAGGAGTGTTTCTGAACCAACCCTACATAGCCAAGGCTGTCGGCAGGTACCTCCTCAAGCGCCACAGATGCAGACTGGCCTTTCAGGGTCAGACCTCACCTTGAATTTTCACCTCATCACAATGGAATGGGACAGCAATGCCCTTGAGTTGGAAGCATGAGACTAGGAACTAAGTCACTCTTGGGAATTAAAACCATAATATGATGAGGCTTTTAGTTTGAGGAGTTTTGTAGGATAGTAGATGATAAGGTTTCTAGCTCTCAGGAGGACCCAGAAGCTTGTGCTTGGCTGCAGAGCTTTAGACTTGGCTACAGAAGGTGAGGAACCAAGCTGAAACGTGTATCTGAGTATTGCACTAGATGGTCTTGACCCCTTCTGGGCACTGGTGTTGCAGAGCCATTTGAATAACCTACCTTTACACAGAAAGTACTGCCTGATGCCTGTGAAATGCGGTAAAACTGTAGTTTTGTTAAAATACATGTGTATTACAGGGCTAGGACTAAGTTTTAATTCTTCTGCCACAGCCTCTCTCTCTTGCTCCCATGATACAGAGGAAGGGAATTGGAACAAGCCTGTGGCTTCCCCTCTGCCTCCTGAACCCTCTGCTGCTGCTCCCAAGGAGTCAGAGATGAGACAAGATCATACAGGGAATCCTGCATACTTTAACTTGCAGAAATCCTAATTGCATTCTTGATAAATTAATGGATTTGTTCTGGGAAGCAAGAAATCCAAATCTTTCTTCCCACACACCCACCCAAACTGGAAACACGCTTTCAGCTTTAAGACAAATAACTTACGTTAGAGAAGAATTTTAGGGAGCACAGTGATTTTAGGTCAAATCCCAAGAAAATATTTGGAAAGTGTTTCTGAAGTATTTGAATGCAGAGGAAAGAATGACTGAAAAAAGAGCCTTTCTTTTCTCTTCTCCTGAGCTGGACAAAATAAGGAAAATTTTCCCTTAACCAAGGGGAACATTTGCAGATTATGCCCCAGGTATCCTTCTAGGCATTTGAATGGCAGATGGAATAAATCTAAATCTAGCTAAAGATATGAGCTAAAAATTTATTATAATCTTCTTGTCAAGTCTGGAAACTGTCCTTTTGTCGTATCACACTGGTATGTAATTTCAGCAGAGTGAATTTTGAATTTTTAGGAACTTCCAGGAGTAACCTGTCATGATAAATTCATGGAGGAAAAAGATGCTGCAGGGAGCTGTAAAGTGCTGGTGCTGAACTTAGTGCCCTGCGAGCCCAAGGGTTGTGTGTGCCATCTAGCTGGAAGAAAGGGACCTAGCAAAAGGAAAGGAAATTCGATGCTGCTCTTCGTCCTGGAACGTAAAAGACTGTGAGAACAAGGAGCCTAGACAAGGTTAAAAGTTCCTTTTGCAGATCATCTCTGGAAGTTTCAAGCAATGCAATTTGTAGAGTGTAAAGAGGAGAAAATCGGAAGACTTAAAAGTAGTATTTACTAGAAAATAAGGTAACTTACAGAAATTACATTAAGAACAGAAGGGTTATAAATCAGTAAAACAAATGGCTCTGAAATAAAGTGTGAATGCACCCGTTATGCAGGTTTTCATGTTCTATTTCTGCAAGCTTTTGCACATCACAAATTTTACATTAGTCAAAATGTAAGGTCAGAACCAGATGTATTTTCAATGAGTCAAGGATTGTTCTTTTATTATAGAAAATGCAAATGATAAAGTGGAAAACAA
Organism: Rhynchotus rufescens; assembly: GCA_032273925.1. NCBI lineage: Eukaryota > Metazoa > Chordata > Aves > Tinamiformes > Tinamidae > Rhynchotus > Rhynchotus rufescens. The sequence goes on from JAVCKT010001490.1 coordinate 11,332, forward strand.
AGCCGTAATTTACAACTTTGACATTTAGGATTTATTACCTAATAAGCAATATCCTCTAAAGTAAATAGCACAGTCTTCATCAGGCTTCTGGTTTGCCTGTTTGCATTCCTTCATATATGTAAAATGTACATCTAAGGGCATAAAGTTGTCCTTAAAGAGCCCTCTGAATCTCTGCGTGACTAGTTACCAGGTATGGCTATGTGGCCATGCTTTTGTAACCACAAAAAAGGAGGCAGTAAAAATGTAACCTTAAATCTTATTTATTTTTGTCACAGTTTTGATAATTAAAAAGTTACTAGCCATTGCTTGTGAAAAGCATCAGGCAGGTTCCATTCGCTGACCTCTGTGTATTCCTTGTGTGGTAGCAGTGCCCCCCAAATCCTGTTGCGTGTGTGTACACGCGGGAACTGGCAAGGCAGGGCGAGCTGCCGCTCCTGGAACAAGCACCAAAACCACATGGCATTTGAAAAGATTTAAGTGTTGTGTTAAAATCCATTTCAAGGCCTCTGAGTATCAGATCATAATAGCTTTGAAAGTAAGACCTAGACTAAGAAATGTCAGATTACTTTTTCCAAAACCCAGCTTCAGTAATCCAGGCTGTCAGTCTGACTCTACAAAGCAACCTTGGACTTTGCATCTTAGATCTGGTGGCTAGAAGTAACTGGTATGAAGTTCTGTGGTTGAAAACATTTGTAGACTGTTTTTTTTACAACACATGACCAAATTTTATGTGCTTTTTTAATATACTATCCAGTATACAAGTAGTTATGCATGTCTCCATGGGAGAGAAAACGGGTCTGGTAGTGTGGAGTTGGAACTGGCGTATGATGAGCTCTGCTGTAAAACATTTATTTGGGGAGAAAGGGTCTGTAAAATGAGGATCAGTATGTTGCTGTAGTGGAGGACAGCAGGAGAGAGAGTGAAGAAACTGCTTAAAAGGAAGTAAGGTTTGCCAGATTATAAGAAGCAAAAAAGATATTACAGGCAGCTCCTTCACCTTTTATCATTAGCGAAGTGTCGGATAGACTCCTGGGTGAGTCTCTCTACTCCTAGGGCATTTTATACTTGCTTTAGTAAAAGAGGAGATGAGCGTTTAGTTGGAAATATGTGGCAGGGAGGTGCTCGTAACAGATAAGATGCATTCAGGAGAATTCAGAATGAAAATGCCTATAGCATCTATACAATTCCTCCCTACTTCCCCTCTGCAGTGGCTGAGCTGAGGGTCGTGCAGCTTCCACCATTTCAGTCCTTCCAGAAAGGAATTAAGCTCGGCAGGAGTGCGAGGTAGGGAGTGTAAATGAGGATCCATGTTGTCAATTCATCCACCTGGAGCTCATCATATCCCTGTGATGCTGCACTCAGTCTTCGGGAAAATGCCTGTGTAGTAGTTTGAGTCTTTAGTTTCCTTTAGTTTCATCTCATACAGTGGACCTATCCAGGATCCTATGGGTCTACAGGAGCTGTGGAAACATGGATTCTGTGTGCTCAATACCCCAAGTCTGAAAATCTGTCCAGATTCACATGTAACAAGAGTGTTGACATTCAAAACTGTTCTGTATCTGGAACTAAAATGAGCCCTCTTAATTTAGATGCAAGTAGGCTGTCCGTATTCCAAGTCTGCATCTAGAGTTTGGGTGCCTTTATTAGCTGTGTATTTATAACATTTTGTGATGATGTGACAAACAGCACGATATATTGACATCCTAAAATAGGTACCAGTTAATGCTCATATGATGTCTGTACATACATGATGAAAAGTAGCTTGCTTTTCTCTCATGGACTGGTGAATTGGATGGCCCTGATTTTCCTCTGGCTATAACAAATTTCAGGCTGTTTTAGGTCAGTGGGAATACAGCAAATACATAAAATGGAAGCAAGAGGTGAAAGCATGAGAGCCTGCATATGTAGTACACAATGGGATGACCAGTTGATTAGATGTACTTCTTTTTATGGTGGACTTCGAGGAGTTTTTTTGTATAATATAACGAATGGCAAGATTTGGGGAGGATTGACTTTTTGTGTTATAATTTCTGGAAAAGGCAGTTTAAAAAATTCTTAAATTTCATCCTATCAGTCTAGGGTCAGGAAGGATATTTCCTATTTTATTTGACAACAGGATGCATTTAGCCAGCAAAAGAAGCTGCACTGACTGACATTCCCAGACCTTTCCCTGTCTTCTCATTTGCCATTTGGCCCTCCTTGTACATGTCACTGCCTTTGAAGGAGGGCAAGTACTGTCTGAAAGGAAAGTCACAGCCCTTTTGCTGCCTGAGGGCTGTCGAGTTTTCCTTGCCTTTGTGGGACCAGGGTCTCTCCAAAAACAAGGAATGTATTCTGTTCTCCAAATTAGGTTCATGTATGTGGTTATAAATATGCCTGCATGTATTTCTAGGTGCTTCCCTTCACAAGGAACTGTGTATGAACAACACAGAAGTCTGTATGTGTAGTCTGGCTATGTGCAAAACCTGTGTGTGCCGTGATCATGTTTATCTTAAGAATTAAGGAGTTGAGCTCCCAAATATAAAATTACTAGAACACATTAAACAAGCTTGGCTAAAACAAAAAGCATTTAGCAAGAAATACGCTTGTCTAATACATTCTACAGAACTCTTCTTCAAGCATAGCCCTTAATTTTAATTGCAGGGTGCTTCAGGCTCCTGCATTACTGCCCTGCAGAAATCATTGCTTTGCACGTGGGCTGCTTCAAGGAGCATCTTGGCTCCGTAGAGGGGGATGAATTGATCTGCGGGGCTGACTTTTGATTGAAGGGATTCAGCTGCTGAATGGCACTTCAGGTGCCCTTTGAGATGCCTTGAGATCCTTGCCTGACATCCAGCTGTTGTATTTATATATAATATAAATATGTTTTATATAACACATAAAAATATATAGTTATATACAATAATATATATATATATATATATATAAAACGTAATATGTTTCTACATATATAAAGTTAGGACTTGGTACCAATTTTAAGCTTGGTACCAAGCTTAAACTGGACTTAACTGGTATTAAACTGGAACTTTATGCATGGCATGACTTGTTAATAATTTTCTTAGGTGATATTACAGACCAGGCTGATTCTGTGAGCTACAAAGAGCTCCTTGCAAGACACCTGATTCTTGCGAATTTGCCTGAAAACGGAGGGGGTTCGGCCCCTCTCTGGATTAGGCTCTAAATAATGAAGTAGCCGTTTTCTACCATATCTGTCTCCATTCAAAGCCTTTTATTTTTCACTCCTCCTCCTCCTTCCCAGTGTTTCAGGAAATTACATATTTCTTTTTGACTTAGTATTCTTTGTAGGCATAAAACCACCAAGTGATCTTAGTTCATTATCATATTTTATCTGAAACAGTACAATTTACATTTCTTAGCTGACCACAGGAGGTTTAGCTAAGTGCTTGCTCTCTCCCACTCTCTCTTCTATAAACCCATCTGTGTTTGCTTGTGTCTCATATTTATTTCACACTTTGTTTCCCTCCCAGATCATGAGGCTATCTTTTACAGACACAAAAACATCTGTATCACGACTGCAGAGATGCAGAAATGTATATTATGAATTGGACTCATTGGGTACAACATTGGTAGGATGTTCCCTGCTGCTCGATTCTGATGGGCAAGTGCTCCCAGGGGTTCCCTGTGTTCCAGCTTCTCGGGACCCTGAGGATTTTCCTCTCTAGGAGCCGGTTTCTGTAGCCCCTTCAATTTGTGTCCACTGAGCTGCAACTAGGACTCATGGAGCAGCTGCTGCAGCGCAGCGTTTCTCAGAGCAAAGGGTGCTGCAAGTTCCTTTCGCGGGACAGAAGCTGCCAGCAGCCACATACTTCCTATGGTTCTATGGGATTGAGTTTGGAGAGCAAATGTTCTGGTTGGGAAGGGGACTACAGAAGCTGCAAAGCAGCTACTTGATCAGAGCTTAAGCTAAATGATTCTGTGTCAGAGTGAGCTACTGAGACTGCTGAATACATTAAATAAAATGAGGTCATTTAAAGTGTAAAATAAATAATACAAAAAGAATTATGCAATACAAAACAGATGGCATGCTTTCCTTTCAAACGTCCTCATTAAGTAGTTGTTATCTACTTATTTACTGATTTTTATTCAGATGCTGATATCCACATTTACCTTTTACTTGGTAAGAAAGCAATGTGTTATGAATTTATATTTTATGAAATGTTATATTTATCAAAGTTTTTTTTAGGAAGAGGGAAAATGAAAGTTATTTTTATACATGTTTCTTGTATGACTCCCATTTTTCTCCTTTGTTAAGAGCAGTAGTTGCTTGTTGCAAGAAAACAAGAAAAAATAGTAAAATAGTGAAGTTTTGTTCGGGAGTCATGTCCTAGGATAAGTAAAATAGAGGTAACTAAATTGAAGCCAAGATCCTGCCCCTCTGCTCAGCTCTGGTGAGGCCTCACCTGGAGTATTGGAGGTAGTTCTGGACTCCCCAGTGTAAGAGGGACGTGGAGCTTCTAGAGAGGGTCTAGTGGAGGGCAACCAAGATGATTCAGGAACTGGAACATCTCTCGTATGAGGAGAGACTGAATGAGTTGGGCCTGTTCAGCCTGGAGAAGAGAAGGCTGAGAAGGGATCTGATCAATATATATAAATACCTGAGGGGAGAACATAGGGAGGAAGGGGCCAAACTCTTCTCAGTGGTGGCCAGTGATAGGACAGGGAGTAATAGGTGCAACTTGAAACACAGGCAGTTCTATATGCATGTGAGGAAGAACTTCACTGTGAGGATGCCAGAGCCCTGGCACAGGCT
>JAVCKT010001491.1:0-10326 GCA_032273925.1 Rhynchotus rufescens
TACCTTCAAACCTCAACCATTCTGTGATTCTGTTTATGCACTAATGGCTGTTGTTTTGATTTTTTTTTTTACTGTAGGCTAAAACCTGAAGTAATTCCAGTGAAATACTTACAGTCTGAAGTTGTACACATTCCTTATTAAACAAAAATGAGTATTTTTTATTTTTATTTATGTTCATTGCTACTTTTATTGCAAATTGCCCTTCAGACCTTAAAAGAAAAGCAATGAAACAAATCTATAACCTAAAAGCTATTACATAAATAACATTGATCTAGCCTTGCTTTGATAAGGCTGAGCAATATTATCTTCTGAAGTCCCTTCCAGCCTGAGTTATTCTAAGACCTTGTGATTCTGAAATTGCTGAGTTATGATTCTTGTTAAAATTCCAAAGATGGATTATGTTCCACACATTATAATTCAGAAAGTGTTATTATTATTGGCGATGCCTAAAACATTGCATCTGGAGTTTTGGGCTCCTGTATAGTAATAGTTCAGGAAGAAGATATTTTGTTTGTTTTTCAACTAATTTACTTTATTATAGTGCTAAAAAGTTTGCATATTTTTTTTTCCTGTAAAGAGGATAATGAATTATGTAATGGTGATCATAGGAAAAAGAGAATAGTCTGTAGAGTAATGACTAAGAATAAGTCTTCCCACCAAGAATTTATACTATAAAGGCATTGGAACTGTTTCTTTTATTCGTTTATTAAATAAGCATTTAATTGGTTTCTGGGCTTATAGAAAATATTTGTCTACCTCAGTTGTATGATCATTTCAGGGTCCAAATATGGTCTTATGTAATTAGATATAGAGTGTATAACTTCCTTTTGAGTGTATTGACAAGAGAACTGAAAAGCTGGGGTTTCAGAAGGATTTCGAAGAGTCCCTGTGTCAGGTAACATTAACATTAAAAGATCTGCAGCATATGATTTTTGCTTATGTAGGTTTAAAATTATTCTCAAAGAAGCAACAATTCCCAGCTAATAAGAAGTACTTTTCAAAAACTATAGTAATAGCATTTGTGTCCAGATAAACTGAACTCACAACATCCTTTGCCATTATGACAAAGTGGTTCCTAAGCTGTTTTTAGACCTCTTTGTGAGATACTAAAAAGAAAAAGAAAAAACTAGCAACATCAAGATAAAAATATATTATGAGCATTAAAAAGATCTTTTCAAAAATCTTAGCAAACTCAAAAGCAAAGAAGGCAGCAGGAAGTGATGTACTGAAATAGTGCAAGAATGGAAGCTCTGAGGGAGACAGGGTAACTAAGCTGCTCAGGAGATCATTATATTTAAAGTTAAAAAGAACATGAGAAAGAAAAACAGTGTACCTATTGCACAGTTGACCAAGACATTTAAGTGTTACTTAGGTATTCGTTACTTGGTTATACCTGAATATTACATCAGAAGAAATGTAAATGCTCACCTATAAACATAAATTAAATCTTACATATAGTAATATATAGTAATGTATAGAAAACTGATGGAAATACTAGGATGATTGAAGTGTTAAACTCAACAGCTAAAGACTTTCGGTAGATCAGAAATATCAATTAGACAAAGACAAGAGGAAGTGCTCTCTCAAAAATAGTTTCTCTTTTTTCTATATCATTTACTTCTTAAAGAATATGAATATTTAAGGCATTGACATCAGATTAGAGAAATATAGAACAATTAATTATTATGAAATTATTTCCTGGTGTCTGGAGAAGAAATTGCCCTAGAAGACAGGATGATGAGCTCCTTAATACTTACCTATGATGTACATGGGAGTGAAAGGAAGTACAATAAAGAATTTGAATATGAATATGCTACAAATGCAGAAAGATTCCTAGCCTCTTAAATTTTAGAGTTTCAACTTAACTCAAAAAAGGGATCATTGAACAGCTTTTTGGATTTGCAAACATATTTTACGTTAAATTATCACAACTTACATTTGGGAATTAATTTATAACATTATTACATAATCAGAAGGCAATCCTGATTTAAACACAGAACAAAGCAAAACAGATCTCACAGCTAACTAGCTTACTGTTTGCCATTTAAAGAAGAAGAATATAAAATAAAAGCAGGGAAAGTGATAACAACTGACAGAGATGAGAAAGTAGGAATATAATGAGACCTAGAGCAACCTGATCTTATTAGACCTGCTCTGAGCAGTAATTTGAAGTAGGTGACCTCTGGAAGCAATGGCAGTGGTACACTGTTGGTTGGAAATATTATTGTCAGTAACAATGTATAAAAGCTAGAACTGTTACTTCAGTATTCTTATACTTTCTGTATATGTTTGGGAGGAATAGATAACAAAAATTGTGAAAGGCTTTCTGTAGTAGCCTGCAAGGATGCTAATTGTTTAGGTATTTGAGAATAAATCTGAATAAATTTTGAAAAATAAATCTGAATAAATTTTCTCACAGTTGGACAAAGAGGCCTTACTTTGATGAAATTTTAGGTCATGTTGACAAAAGGAAGAACTTCGCTATAATTTGCATTAGTTTCTCTGTGATCTTTCCTAAGGTATTTGTATTGCAAAGGTTAGGAAATTATAAATACTGAAAGCAAATAATTGAGGCAAAGTGATACTCATCAATGAGGGAACAGTCCTAATACATCTCATAGTTGTTCTTCTGGGATCATACTTGTCTGTATTGAAGACAATAATTCTGCTAAGATAATTAGCAGTGTGATGCTGTGCTACTGAATAGTAACATTTGTAGCATATAGTAGCAATATTAGCAGCAATAGTATTTCTACTGAAATTTCCTCTATTAATCTCTCAAAAATTATTGCTTTGTTGAGCATAGCATCACATTGCTAATTTTCAGTAAAAATTGTGTCCTTTTTTGGTGCCCATAATTTCTAAGGAAGCTCACAAATTCCAAAGAATTCAGAAGTTTGGAGAAGTTTTTCTCTGAAATTGGGAATTTCAGAGAATAGCCATGCAAATAGGTAAAATCTGTAAATATTGTGTCGTTATGAGAGACTCCAAGAATTCTCTTCAGAACCTCAGGCAGGTGATTGTGGAATTTGTCACCTGAGATGAATAAAAACTTTGAACACAGCTTCAAACTAAAGAAAACCAGCAAGACTGAATAATTTAATAGTAGGAGCTAGACAAAATAAGGCTAGAAATAAGGTATGCATATTTTATCATCAAAGATAAATAATATTTAGAACACAGAATTCTACATTATTAACAAGTCCAGAGCAGACATTTTTCTAAAGCTATGCTTTAGGACAAAGAAAATGTAATTCAGGGCATCACTCTAAATCCTCAAAATTTTGCAGTCTGTACTTATCTACTAGTAGGTTGAACACCATGGGTTTTACGAGGACATCAAAGGTTTATCATTTATAGCCTAAAAGCATGGAAAAATGACCTTTTAAAAATATTAGAATACCTTCCCTAGATAACAGTGAAATCTACTTATTGTCTTAAATTGGGGAAAAAAGTATTAGAAGTAAATTATTCATCTGGAAATTGCATGAAGCAAAATTCTAGTGCATATTAATTCAAAATATATGGGATAAAGTAATTGAAAAAAATGGAATAAGAATTATTAAGTTCTTTGTTCCAATCTTTTAATAATTTGCCAGATTTTTGTTGTTGCTGTTGTTCAAAAATCCAGAGTGAAAAAATTGAATGACTGAGTTCTAACTTTTGAAGCTAGCTGTATTTTTGATTGCCAAATCTGAATTTCATTACTTGATTTTTAGACAGACACTAACATTTTGGTAAAGGGTGATGCCTAAAATTAATTCCTTTATCTTTTTATGTAAATTGAGGCACAGTTTTCATTAAAAATTAAACAGCAGGATACTAACAGAGAGTGATTGTTACTATTTTCTGAAAAGTAACATAAAAATACTCTGCCTAGGTAGAGAAGATGTATATTCAGAGATGCTGGCAAAGTTATATATAGTCATGCATAAAAATGGTAGTATCATTCATGTTCTTTTACTTTTTTTTTATGACATTAATATAATTTTTGACTTGATAAAGTACATTTTTCATTTTTCCTTAGTAGTGTTTTCAAGTGATAGATTACGCTGCTCTAACCTTAATACTTATTTTTTTTCAGTTCTATAGTTTAATACTCGAAGTGGAAGGCTTCTGTTTCTGAAATCAAAGCTATAAAAAGATATCCCCTTGATAATCTCTCTCTATATATTTTTATGAATTGTTATTCACTCCAGTAATCAGCAAAACTTTGAAATCATGAAGAAGTTTATATGAATGTCAAGTGAGGAATGCTTGATTTATCCTGTTTCTCTGTAATACATAGTTAGGATTTGTTTTTTGAAATGTCTTTTAATTTCTCAATCATAGACAAGAAATATATTCTTCCCATGCATCTAACACTCAGTGCAGCATGTTAGAAGTGAAACACACCTGTGGCTCCACATCCTTCCTAAAGGATAGCATGATACACCTGAAAGATGACTGCTACACACTTATATAGTACTATTGCTGTTGTATCTATAACATAACCCTGTATGCGACATTTTGCCCAGGTGCAGGTTCTGCCTACTGATGATTCAGTAATTTTTGTTATGCAATTATTCTAAAGGAATAATTCCTTTAGAATTCAAATAATTTCTTGACATTCTCAAATATTCAAAAGTAAATTTTGTGAGAAATTGCTAATGAAAAGGCTACCTTCTACCTTTATATGCAGCCTGTGAACTGTCTATTTTCCCTTATCCACAACGTATTTCCCAATAAAGTGAATACAAAATTCTTTAGAAGATGAAATAAATAATAATATTTTAAATTATCATTGGTTCATATAATGTCTTAGTGAATGTCAGAGGTGAAAAAACAGTTTTAGAGCTACTGTTTATTGGTTTTCTCTTTCTTCATTGAAGTCCTTAGTATTTTCTTTACAATGCATTCTCTGTCTCTCATTTACTTCTTCCCCTTCTGCTCCCTCCCCTCCCCCAGTGTGTATGATGTGCTTAGTTTTCACTTGCTCTCACAACTTATTTGCAAAAAAGGGATCATTTAACAGTTAATGCTGGCACTTTATATGAATGAACAACTCAATTAGATTAACCAAGCATGAGAAAATGCATGTCTCTCCGACTTTTGTTCTCTGCCAACTCAGGAAGACAAAAGAACATCAAACAGCTCCAAGCTCCTGCCAGGCATAGAAGTGCAACCTCTCATCGATCAGTAACAGCCGTGCTGTTGATGTCTCTCTTTTCTTCCTTTAAGGAAAAAGGCCATTTGCTGTTTGGTCATGTAGAATTAAATAAAAAAGCTAAGAGAATTTCATAGGTTCACCTTCTAAATTTCTGGTGTGCATAAATACAGGCTGTGTGAGCCTTGCTGGGGGCAAAAATAAATAACGAACACCTTTAATCTGCTTTGCAGATGCTCACTAATTCATTGATGCCTACAGCTAACTTTGCATTCATCAGGAAGGTATATTTTTGCTCCTATGTAAGGTAGGGGGAGGGGGAGAGCAGATTCATGGTGCTTCTGTCTTTGCACACAGCTAGCAAGAAATGCTGCATATGAGGACTGCAAGGAATATGTTGCTCAGAACAGTTTGAAAATGTTTGTGCAAAATATGGGTTTTTGGATAGAATCACAAACCTGGCTTTTTCTCATTGGAATAGTTGGTACTCCTAGCCAAGAGAAAATTTCCAAATAAAAATAGAAAGGCACTCAGACAGTGTAGCTAATACGGCAAGAAGATGAGTTTTATGGCCAAGCAATACTCTTTCCTGTCTTCTAGCATTCCTGATGAAGCTTACAATGTTTCCAAAAAAACTTGTAGTTGCACTGCTATGATTTTTTTAGGAACTATAATAAAGAATTTTAATAAGCTTGCTATTAAATTACTAGTAAAAAAAAAAAAAAAGAGCAGAATACTTTCCTCTATACCCTCAATAAAACCCACTGCCCCCAGTTCCTCCCTTAAGAAACAGCTGAGAACTGAAAAGTGTGTGTTTCAGAAATCTGCCCCCATCACAGAGGGGCAGATTATTTCTGTTTATTTCCCATGTCACAAGCTACTCTTTAAGGGTGCATTAAATTTATGTTTCTGGGTTGAAAGATCCAAGGAAATACACTTTTGGCATTTTAAAAAAAATTCTTTGTAAGTCGTGCTTGTTTCAGCATGGATAGCACATGCCGAGTGTGTTTTATTATCCCTTTTAGGATCTATTTTATGAATTAGCAACTCCAGTACCTCAGGTTATCTATCATACACTGTACTGTTATATTTTCTTAGAAATTTGTTGAAATTTTCCCCAGACACCCCAAGAATTTTCATATGTCTATCTCTTCCCTTTTCTAGGTTAGATTATTAGTGCTACACTGTGACCTGCTTTTCCTTGGATGAATATACTGAACTTTTTCTACTTGCAAATCTTTCTAAAACATAGTTACTGCTCTTTTAGCATATTTTTAATTCTACATTAGTTTGCTACATCTGAATCTCAGCATCTCAGTACAGAGTCCCATGTGATAAAAACAATTTCAGCACATAGGCTTTGCTGCATCTTACTGAAGCTTGCATCAGTTTAATTCTAACATTTTAGAGCTTCTGAATACTTATTTTTGAGACCTCTTAGAATTTATTTCTCATTTTCCTTTTTAAAAAAATCAAGAAAAACTACAAGAACTACCTCAGCTTGTCTGAGATGAGTTAGACTATTTAGAGCCAGATTATGAAAATCTGTCTTAAAAAATGATGAAACTTTGAAAGGTTCTTCGAAACCTTCTGTATGGACCAGTCACTCAATGAAATTGATAGGGAGGAAATCTTTCATTACCAGATTTTTATAAAAGTTGTGGTCAATTTTTCAAGGGTTTAATTTTATAGCATATAGATAGACGAGAGGGGAAAGGTAGATATTTAAACCATACATTTAGTAAAATGAAAATTATTCCTTTCCTGTTACAGATATTCTTTTATGTTTTAAATCACAAGATATAGCAATCAGGATAAAATATATAAAAAACTGGAAGCCACCAAAATGACCCGCTGTAGGTGTCCTTGCTTGAGGGGACAACTACCAGCTTTAACTTTCCAGCTTCAACTATTCTGTGATTTTCTGATTCTGTGAAGATCTCTTTCCATAGGAAATGTATCTGCAATATTATATATTGATCATAAATGGAATAAAAACTATTGACAGTGCTTCCATTTTTCTACTTGAGCTGCTTTTAAGAGTTCATTTGGAAGGAGCTTTCTGTCCCATTTGGCCAGCAAATACTGACGTCTGAATCTTGCTGCAATTGGCATCATCTCCTCTTACTAAATCATTCATGAATGTTGCACTACTTTTAGTCTCTTTATTCTGTCAATGACTTTGTGGTAAAAATAGAAATAGAGATTTTTGATTTCAGTGATTCAGTGCATTTTCTAGTTGATGCAGATCATTAGCTCATTTAAATACCTAAATCATAGACTCTAATTTTACATGCTTTGAGAATTGAATCTTTCCTTCTGGAAGTATTTGCTCTTTCATGTTAAAGGAGTAATTTTTGAATTATTTTCTTGCAGGAAATGAGTGAATTTTAGGAATGATTTTTTCTACAATAGTAGAATGTATTATTATTATTATTATTATTTTGTGAGAGGAACACGCAGAAGAACTAAAAATGATTTTTTGCCCCAAAACATAAGCAATTTAACACCTAGCATTACTAAATTTAGAGAAAAAGTAAGATAATACATGAAAATTGTGAGCACTATATACAGTTAAGGGAAACAGGAGTATTCTCCAACTTCTTATGTGACTTTCAGTTAAGAGAAGATGAATTTGCACTTATACTAGGACTTAATGTTTCAAAATGTATATTATATAAGAGGCAAAAAAAAAAGTGGCAGAAATGACAACCAGAATAAAAGTAGTTACTGCAAATAAGCCTGCTGTGATGCAAAAATATTTCTGCATATGGAATATGGTAATATATGCAGCTTCATTAAAACAAACAAGAAAAAAGGAAAAAAAAAAGGTGAATGGAAGGAAAAGATTGTGGAATAAGAGCAATGAAACTGTATTTCTTCCAGATTTGAATCAGACTGAATAACTTAAGGGAAAAAAACAAATTTGAATAAACCATGTCTGCTAGAAACCCTATTAAGCCTTTGTATTTTAGTAAGATTACGATTTTCTGCTTTATAGGAACTCTAGAAATAAAGTAAGCCAAACCATTGGGATTTTACATTAGAAAATTTGTGTATGGCTGCAGCAGTCTTAAAAAAAATTGTTCTACAATGAGCTAAAAGGTATTACCTTAAAGTTGTTTGATAAAAATAGATATATCGAAACAGTAATAGACAAAGACCTACCAAATCAAGTAGGAATGTGATGATATGCAATGTTCCATTGGATGTCACCTACCATTTAGAAATCAGCATTCTTTTGTCTTTTTTTGCCATTAGTAAACCACTTAGCATGATTGTTTGTGTGGAAAAGTGAACATGTTGGGGAATCTTTTTTAAATCTGTATTTAGTACTAAGGAAGTTTAAAATGCAAGTCAAGAAATGAAAATGCTTATGTAGCAAGAAATACAGAATTTAGATTATGTTGCAGGTTTTTGTACTTGAAGAACAAACAGCTGCTCTTTAGTGATTTTGCTTTTTATAGAATTGAAAGAGATGAGCAAAATTCAATCAAAAACCTCAATTTGGATGTTATAAGAGCATATTTCACAGAGGAGGACGCAAATTGTTTTGTAAACTCTTTTTTTAAAAATTTTTATATGGTGAGAACTTGCCATTCATTTAAAATTCTGTAAAACACTCGCGCAACAATTATCTCAAGCAGAAAAAATGTAATAAATGACAATAGTCATATATTTCTAAATTCCAAGCATCTGATCTACTTAAGGCAATGGAGGGACTTCATTTACCTTTAGATTACACTGAATTACACTGCAACTCTGGAAAGAGGTCTTTTTCTTATTTTGCTTTTTTGCTATGCCTGCTTTTCTTTGTTTCTTACCCTCTTTAAATTCATTTATGTTTTCGTAACACTTATTTCTCTACCTGTTTTTTCTACCTGCATCTACTTCCCATAATGGGACCTCCTTCAGTGCTAATATTTCTTTTTTCGTTATAAGGAGTATGAAAATTAAAAGCACAAAGCAGTATTCTAGGCAAAGTGACCTCATGAATGTAAACAGTGCATCATAATTATGTTCCATTTTAGTCTATTAGCTTCTTTTTTTTTTAAGAAATCTTTATATTCCATTAATGTGTCTGACTAATACAGAATTTTAATCTGATCGCTGCAGAAACATACGTGTTTCTGATGCTTTAGAGTACAATTTTGCATATACCTAATTAGAGGTTTTTTTTTCCATTTTGTCACAAGAACATTGCTTCCTACATACAAATTGTATCCATGTACAGATATATTGCATGTGTCCACCTTCAGTTTTCCTAGCTATGTGTCAAAAAATAAGAATACTTGTCTGCAGGGACTAACATCTTCACAAATTCTAGAGAGAATTGAAAATGTTTAAATGTGAGCATTAAGTTTTTTTAATGTTGTTTATTTGATTAAATGAAATATTACATTTTGCAATTCATTTGCACCAAAGCTGGTATTAAAAAAAATCTCTGCAGGTAAAAGGTGTTCTCACATTTTTCAGTCTTAACTGAAGGTGGCAGCTGAAAACTATGTGTGATTTTGAATATAAGTGTTAATAACAACTGAGACAGCAAAAGCTGCTTCAAAAGTAATTATTGCATTTTATTGTATCATCTGTGGAACTATGAGGTGTAGATGGAACATTTTGCTTCATTCAATTAGAAGATAAAAATAGCATTGCAGGAACAAATGATCAAAGTGAGAATTTAAATCACTAATTGAAGTACTAATTGTAAAGTGATTCAACATTACAGCTTACAAGACATGTTTCCAGACTAGCAAGGCTGATTTTTACTGATTTAGGTTTCCATATATGGTAGTCTTAATGGTATTTTAACAGCATATTTGGCCTATCAGGCCTATATGTCACTTGAGAAGTGGTAGTCACAAGTGGAGAAAACCTTCCTGCTATGGTACTACCTCTGTCCTCTCGGGTTCTTGCTCACCACCTTTTTGAGTCTCTTATCCAGTCCTTACCCAATGCTTTAGCCATCATGGGAAAATGCAACTAGCATCTAGGTTATGTTTTTCGCTGCAAGTAGATGTTCTTGGACTGCAGTACTTTCCTTCTTGTCTTGTGGTGACACACAACACATCAAGTAGTGATGTAGTCAATTGACTTGTGTCCTAGAAATGAATTATAGTGATGATTCATCATACTTATTATGGAATGAATTACTTTTAGACTGATGCCAAGACTTAGGC
>JAVCKT010001493.1:0-34756 GCA_032273925.1 Rhynchotus rufescens
CTGCTTGAGCAGGAAGGTTGGACTAGATGATCTCTAGAGGTCCCTTCCAACCTTAAAGATTCTGTGATTCTGTGATTAGGGACTTAAGACCAACATATGCACTCACTGTGCTTTCTGCTTGAGGGATGTAGTTCTTTCTGACTATCTGGGGGAAATAAACATAGAAAAATAGGAACTTTTTTTTTTAACTCTTTCACCAGTAAGGCTTGAAGAGATGTTTATTAAGATTTAGTATAGCCTTATACTTTAATATAATATAGCCTTATACTTATAATATAAGTATATTGATTTTGATTATGATACTGACTGTACCATAAAGTGGAGCTGGGCGGTTGAAAAGGATCATGCTTCTTTTCAAGCTTTCTGAGATACTAGTTGTCTGTTCTACCCCAATCCACATTCTTACATGCTGCAGTTTGTGGTCTTTTCCTGTGGATGCCAGTACCTTTCTCCTACTCCTCCTTATATCTCTTTCAGTCCTTGACTCTGTCAGTAAGAAGAGAGCTACTCTGAAAACAACGCAGGGAACTGTGGACAACAAACATGACAGAGTCATGTTTGAGAGACACTTAAACAAATGGATTTGTAAAACTTGATTGTTCTAAGCCTGTCCATGTCAAGACTACAGTTTGAATTAAACATAAGGTGACTCCTTTCACTGAATCAATAAGAGCAAATAGCATAGCTTGCAATGGTGTTTTATTTCCCAGACGAAAAAAGGTTCTTAGCAGGTTTGTGAAGGCAATGCTTCAGCCAGTTTCTGCTGAAGTTGTTTGGTTTTCCTAGAATATTTGATCTTCTACAACATCAAAACAGACAAGCATGCAGTCAACCTGTTTGTGTATACTTTGGGCTAGAATTTGTAGATGTTTGAAAGGTATATATATATTAATGAACATTACAACTTTCTACAAACTTCTAAGCAATAAATACAAATGACAGAGATGGATAGTGCTGAGATGATGTCATGAAAATATTCTTCTCAACCTTAGCTGGGACAATATCCTTTTGGAGGTAAAGGCAATCATCACTGTTGTTAGGAAATGTGGGATTGCTGCTGTGTAATTCTTTTTTGCTTCCCTAGTAATGGGAATACAAATTTCTACTCTCTATCCTCTCTAGTATGTGTGCTTGGCTATTTGGGTTGCAGCAGGGACCTTGCAGCATGTATTTTCCAGTATATGTTTCCATTTTGCAAGTATGCTGGAGCACATTGTAATACTGGTTGATTTTTGCAGCTCATGTACGAATCTGTTATAGTCCCAACAGGAGAGTAATTGAAATGCAGACACTGAGAACAGCTGTTTACAGTGAAATCCTGTTTCCCAAATGATGGTTTGCCCTAAGCATGGAAGTGTTCCCTAGAAAATAACTTTTGCTTATGCTTTTATTAAAATATTTCCTTCCTAAGGGTAACACTTTTGGACCGTTTTTCCATATTTGCTGTTTCCCTAGCCATCCTTCAGCAAACCTGACAGTGATGTCAGTTTCTAGGAGCTCTTCTCTTTGCTCCTGTTGCTCTTCCCCTCCTCAGGCCACCAAGCAGTACATTTCCTCATCCCATCCCCTTCAGCAGCTAAATTGTTAGGTGTCAACAGTGGGATGTGATAATATGCAGGATTAATGATCATTAGAATTTTATGGGATTTACTTTTTGTTCGAGTACGCCCATACACTTCCATATATAACATTTCACTACCACTTTTCAGTCAATTTCTCCTCACGCTTAGTCAATACTTAAGGAGGACACTAGCAGGTAAATGAAGGGGCAACTGAATTTTACATTCTTTATTTTGTGATATTCTTTTTGAGTCTAGGTTGCAGGGGAGGGGAGGGAAACCTTAATTTGTATGAATGAGCATACTCTTTGGATGCTAATTTAGGCCAGATGAGGATCTGGGGTGCCATATAGTTTCTGATTTTTAGATTTTTGTCTTAGAGAACCTCTGTAGTTATGCATTTTTGCTGTTGTATGGACAGCAGGCAAACTGCATATATTAACATGTTGTTGTTGTTAAATCTAAACCATTTTTTCTGCAGAAGTGCTTAAGGGGAAAGAAAACATCTAAAATCTTGTCCAAATTGAGCCTTTATGACACAACCAAAATAAAAAGTAAAAGCCAAACAATCTGAACATGTTTTTTATTGTTATTAAAAAGAATACGAATCTGGACTGACAGCTTGTAAACTAAAATGCAACTTGATCTGATTTCAAATGGCCAAAATGTTGTACTGTCCTCAAAACAGCTTATGGAAAACATGATGCTTTGTTAAATGCTTAAATACTTGTGATCTTGACTTTTCTTCTCAGTAAAAGGAGAGTATGGCTCAGAAAAAAAGTATTATGTTTTCCTGTATTTAGCCTGTGAATTTGGCTATTAAAAAAAGACAGATAGCTGTGCTTCACAGCCCTGCAAACACACACTTACTGAGGTGACCTACTCCTGCTTTGTCCTTAATGCTTCCTACACCCTACTACTTTTTTTTATGCAAGCTCATTCACCCCAATCTGCTCCTCTGCTCTTCTCCTATTTGCTCTTTTGCCCTCGTTTCTCTTTCTCTTCAGTCTTTGATACGATTAACTGAGCACATGTATTCATGCCTGGGTATTTCTGAAGAGGTGCAACTATATTTACTTTTTAAACAACAGTCTTTTTAGGACACATCTCTTCTACCCTAACTACTAACTAGTGCAACAGTAAGAGAAACAAAATATCTCTTAATTTATGCTGGACAGACACTTTCTTGATTGTAATGTGACTAATTTTGGCAGGTGAAACTTTACAAACAGTTTGTAAAATCTCCAGAGACTTTATGACTCCCCTACCATTATTCATATGTGTTTATTACAAAATTTTTATTAACAGAAGTGGGTGCATACCCACATGACTTTAAAACCAAAATATAGCAGGATATATATATTAAAAAAAAAAAAAAAAAAGACAATGTTAACTTGGGATAGAATAACCAAGGAAAAGAAGGATGATTATTTATATATATGAAAAAAATTAGGATAATATTTGAGTTGCTCTAGCAATGGAGTAAGTCAGGAGCTGCCATCACTTATCAGCAAATGATACCAGGTTTCTCTGCTGGTCCCCCCAAGTCCACAACTCTATATAAACAAATTAGACATGAGGTACTTAAATAATGGTGACCTCCAGGGGAGTGAATAGCTGTGCAATCTAGATCAGTGCTTAATTTTTGACAGAACACTAGCATCTTCTAGAACCGCTTAACTGTCATTCCATTGGTATTTTCACTATATAGTGAAAATATACTATATATATATATATATATATATATATATCTTTCTCTCCCTAAACGATATATTGCATGTATTCTTTAGCATCTCCTCACCCAAACTGTTGATAAAAGTGGTGGGAGAAAAGCTATATCCATTAACTTCATCGGAAGAATAAAAAGAACCCTGCGGTTAGTTATGGAGGTAAAAAATAGCTCACAACCATTCCCTGGCTCTTGTTGGTTTTACAGAGCTGTTTTCTGTGATAGAGGCACTGCTAGAAATTAAAAATAACTCCATAAATAAATACTATGAAATTACCAATGTTCAACCAGATGAACATGAATGCATTCAGGGGGCTACAGCTAACATGTAACACTGATTCACTATGAGAATACCTGAGGGCAAAATTGACAATCCTGTGTGCAAAATGTAGATGTTCTTTCAACAGCTACCCTGTTCTCTAACTTTGTGCTTTTTTCCTCAACAATTGTCAATGTCTCTTAGCTAGTTGCAGGTCACAAATTCAAAAGGGTTAGGTGAAAGTCACAATTTTCAATGTGATGCAGATCCAGTCTTTATGCATGTATGTAAATAAAGTCATAAAAAGAATAAAATCTTAGTCTCTGTTTTGTAGTGAACTCATTCCCAATATTTATCCTCCTCCTTCTTAAAGAATTTTGTCTTTGATTTCTACAAAAGCAGGCTGAGGCCCAGCACTTGTTGCAATTTTGTTTCATGGGGAAAACTTGCAATATTCCTAGTCCTATTCCAGTACAATTCGAAAAGTTTGCCCAAAGGTTTTATCTGACATTCTTCCTATATGCACAGATATATCATCCTTGGGTCAGGATAAGAAGGGGAAGAAGAGAAGGATTGTGAAATGGAAATGGCAAGAGTGCGCAAAGTGTAAATACTACTACAGAAAGATGATCAAAGTCAATGCCTATGATACATATACTCACAACCCTAAAATTCAGATGAGGAGCCAAATGGTTCATTTTTTGGGGTGGAGATAACAAAAAGGTGAGGGAAGAACAAATATCATCCAATGCATTACGTGTTATAGGATTTTATATTTATAAATATATCAAAGACACGGAAAAAAAATCTTATCCTTTAAGGATAAAATTTAAGGATTTGTATCTGGACTTACACACAACATTTGGTGAATAATTGTATTCTTCCTTAGATCTTAGGTCATATAAACCAAAAGTTAATTTCTCTCTGACTTTTCAGATTTTCATAAGATTTTCATATCTTTGAAGCCATGAAGGAGGGGTGATGGAGATGAGAGAGATGAAAATTAGATATTTATATCTAATTTAGGATTAGCATACTTTGATATCTTTGTGTGAAACTTTTACTTCATTATTGCTTCAAAAGTTATATATACACCTAAATAATCCTTCTGGAAAAAAAATACATAGCCCAAAGTGACATACTTGGGTCTGATAATAAAATTAGTTCAATTCTGCATTCTTGAATAGCACTTCAAACAATGAAGTGAACAATGAATGTCTTGAGATACTTTGTGTTGGGGACACCAATGCAGATTTAATTTGTCTTGTTGGGAGAGAACAGGATGTTCTCTGTAAAAGACAGCATTTTGAGGGGGTTTAGGTGGTGAAGACCAAATTAATATCCCAAAGAGGTCCTGCTTTCATCTGTGCATTATGAATTCTGTGAATTTTATATGCTGGTTTTGTGCTCAAAACTGTGTTCTGAGCTTGCTGTACACAGGAAGACTTAAGACAAAACTACCTCCTAAACTAGAATTCAGGTGATCACTATTCACTGTACTACATGACCAAAGACACTTTCTAGGAGATACAAGAAGGAAAATTGTGTCTTCAGCATGAATTAGATATATTATATTATATTATATTATATTATATTATATTATATTATATTATATGGAGAAAGATTTCTAACTTAAGTGTTCATACTTAAGGAAGCCCTTTGCAAAGACTGTGGCATTTCCACCTCCTTCCATCATGAACATGAGCAGAAGGAGAAAGGAATGTAGTATGATCTTCTTGCGAACAGGTCTTGTCTAGATAAAGTAAAGGATTGTCAGTTGTCCTGTCTTTATCTTTTTTCTTTTGAATATTGCTTCTGGCTGTTTCAGAAACAAGTGTCTGACTGGTTTCATCCAAATGATGTTAGAGTTTTAGCTGTTCCCGTCATATCATCCCTCAGGATTCATCTCTGTGGTTCAGTGCAGACAGTTGTTTGAGTTGTATTCACTATAACCTTAAGTTAAATAGCTTCTGGGCCAGTGTTGGCTCATGGTCTGCCAGTTTTGAGCATAGATATCACTGGTGTCTGATTACCCATACTGCTTTTGGTAAAAATACCTTCCAAAATGAATGAAACATCAAAAACATGAAACAAAGTATTGCTCATCAGATTATGTAAGAATGGTGAGTTGATATTATCTCAAAAGGATGTTAAGCATACAGAAACAATTATTGCAGGACTCAAGTCAGGTGTGATCCTGTTACACCAGAAAACAAGACAAGATTTTGAGTAACTTGTGTCTGACCTTTGTTCTGGATTTTTGCTGTTGTTCTTTTTTTGTTTGTTTGTTTGTTTTCCTTTCTTTCTTTCCTTTCCTGACATGTCTCCTTTTTGTTCTTTTCAGACCTGAGAGGACAAAAGCCCTGGTGGTGTTTTATTGCTGCACATTTGCTGTTCAGAAGCCCTTCTCATCTCAATTTTATCAAGGAGCTAGCCAAGGAGCAAAAATGCTACCACATGACTGACTGAGGAGCTTCAGGTATGAACCCTGAACGCTCAGATAAATTAGCTCAGAAACAACTGCCTAGTTGAAATGTGTTCTCACCATAGGGCAATATTTGAATAGCAGATCAGTTTGTACATATCACATCATCCTCCTATGGGCTACCAAAGTAAATGAGAGAAAAGACTAAATTCAGAGAGTCTGCAGAAAATAATTCACCCTCCTGTAGATACTTTTCTTCTCCTCCATTTTTCTTCTGGTACTTCAGTACTTCTGAGCCGTTTTTTTTCCAAGGTGACTTTGTTAAGGGCTGCTGTTGTGAAATGTATTTTACTTAGTCTCCACTGTAATATAGAAAGAGAAAATATTAATTAAAAAAAGGACAATCTAATGCTTACAACCCAGTGGAAAGACCTCAGGCAGCATAGAGCAGATTCTCCTGGTTCATTTATCCTTCATACCTGGGCATTTATGCTGAGTCAGACAGAAGAAACTATTTCAACTGCTTTTTATTTTTTTTATTATTATTATTTTTGATGTGCTGAACACCTGTCCCCCATGTCTCCCATTGTGTTTAAATTAGTACAAGTCTAATAACAGCACTTCTCTCTCTTTTTCTGAAGAAATGGATCCAAATCAACTGATATTTAACAGTAATTACTCCTTAGCAGAGATGATAGATCATTAGTTGAATAAAGGTGTCTTTACAGTATTTAGTGCCATTAATGTTTGACATTTCAGTCTGGTTCTGCTTGCTTTTTAAAAAGCTCTTGGGCAGTGAACGAGCAGGACATGCTCTGACCAAGTATAGCAACTGTGATTGTCCAGATGACAAGGTAATAGTCAACAGTATATATTTCCAAAAGAAAAAAAACAGGAAACTGAGTCACAAACTGCTTAGAAACAACTTATCTGTTGCAAAGTTCTGTCATAACTTTACATTTTAGTGATGATGTCGTATCCCGAGGAATATATGCTTCTGTCTCCTTGTTAGAGATCCTAACAACAATCACAAAAGGATCTTATTATCCAAAAGTCACAGACAGATTTGAAAAAAAAAAAAAAAAACAAGCAATTTCTTGCCTCAATTCTTTTTTTAATAGAAATGAGTTGTCTGCCTAAAAGATTAAACTGTGATACTGTTTTCAGTTTCACAGTCACCTTCTTGTGTCTAGAGAGAGGAGTTTTACTGGATTTTTTTTTCCTAAGGCATTCATTGCTATACATTACTTCATTAGCTTCATTATTCTTGACCATGATGTCTTCACTTTTCTCAGATTCCTCCTGAAAATGTCTTTTGTGCTTTTGATACACTTGACCACAACTCTAAGATACCCTTTCTCAACAGTATACTCGATGGAATGGAATGACCACTGAAAGGTGGATTTTGTTTATTTTTCACTTACCTGTGGTAGTGTCTGGATCACCTTCCAGAATCAGAGCAATTAATGTAGAAGTCAGCAGTGTGCACAAGTAGTTCAATTTCTTTGTCACAATGTGTATTATCTGGTACTTTATGTATTGCTGTGCTCTCTGTTCATCTAGCTTTATTGGATCCCACTGGAAAACCACACAGTCTCTCTAGCCTTAATTATCCTATATAACTTGGTGGCATCTGCAGTTTTTGTCACCTCCCAACTCACTTTTAGATGTCTCATGGGCAATCTGAACAAACCTACCTTACTGTGGGACTTTGGGACAGCCACTGACAACTTCTGACACATTTTAAGTTGACTGTTATTCCTCCTCTTTAATTCCTCTCAGACAGTTTGTATCTGATGGTGGAACTTAACCTTTGGTTTTGTTTTTCTCACTGTAAGATATAGGAAGAGGAATTAATTCTTTAATGCTTCCTATTCCTGGTAGCTAATTTTCCCTTCTAGTTTTAGCTATGGATACCAGGCCTCCTGTAACTGTTCCTGACTCCCACAAGGCAGTCTATTGCACAGGGCAAATCTTTCCACAAAAATTCTAGGTCCCTTTAGAAAGATCATGAGCTACCCAGAGTTGTATAAAATAGTAATAAGAAGCTTCCCTTCCCAGTATGTGAGAAAGGTTTGTCTACAGAGCAGTCCAAATCCCACTGAGCAAAGCACTGTTTTCTCGAGCAGTCTCGTCACTTAAAGCAGTACTAGTACTAGTGTTACTACTGCAGTAAAGCAGTAATATCACGACACAAATAGAGATGTCTCACAGATCCACACACCCTAAGTAAGGGCTATTCATAATTCATTGCTGATTGATCTGTCAATAGCAGTCATTGTGATGGAGGGGCCTGGAAAAAAACAAAGTCATAAGAAGCTGTAGAAACTTGATAAATATTAACAGGTTAATATTGCGTAGGGCATAAATCGAATTACACACTTCCACCAGTGTGTAAGTTTGCTTCTAATTCAGACTGGCAAGAGTGATGGAAAGCACTCACCAGAGGGCAGAGTCTGATCCTCAAACTGTAATTATTATTACTTAGCATATACTTAATTAATATTTAGCATCTTTTGAATGGTAATGAGTTTTTAATACTTACAAGCACTCACTTCTCAGAAGCTCTCTGGATCAAGGCTGTGCTGTCTTACAGCCAAATAATTTTTCTTCTTTATTAAAGGAATTTTTGACCAGCTTTGCTTTTCACACTTTGTCTCCAGCAAAGCACCAAGGCAGCAAAAAGTGCAGAAAAGATGATTCCCTAAACCTAAATGGAAATACTGCTTCACTTCCTTCACCCCCTCACTGGAATTACAAATAAAAAAGAAGGTGACATTCATTTCTACTGATGTAAGTATTTGCAAATCCATATATTTACGAAACTTAAATTTTAGGTCTAAGTTGTCCTGACATGTCTTTTTAAGGAGCTTGCCCAAGGCCACAGAGTGACTCTGTGTCAGCCAGGATTAGACCTCAGGAGCTGCCGCCTTTCAGTCCACTAGACCAAGCTGCCTCTCACGCTGCCACCATAGCTCTCCAGGCCAGATCAGTCTGATCAGTTTCTACATGGGGTTGATCTTTAAAAACACTGGAATCATAGTTGCTTGAGAAACCAAAATAATACTTTTCTGTATCAGTAGAGGGCATAACCTTTTATCTTTTTTTTTTTTAATAGAATAAAATCATACCTATGACTTTAACTGTAAATAAACTCTGAGGCACTTAAAGCATCACAACTGCTTCTCCTCCACATCCTCTTTCTGCATGTTTTTGCCATTTGGTTAATTCCAGAAGTGTCATGGCTGCTGTTAGTAGCGAGCAAGAAATATGCACATGCTCAGGATAAAAGATTGTGAACCCAGCTAAACCTTCAACATTGTTTCTTTGTTACAAGACTTATTTTCCAAAAGTATGATTCACTCCTTTCTCCTTGTCTTGAGGGCTGGATAAACCAAACTGTGTTTGAGTTCCTTGCTGTACCATGCTCTTAATGTGCAGTGGAAATGTTGTTGCTAGGACCCTACTCCAGAAATTGACTCCTTCCTCCTCCTTTCCACACAGTTGGGCTTCTGTGCTTCAGGACAGGACATGCTGCATATGGTTTGTCAGGCTGCTCTGGGATTCACTGACTGACCTTTACTGGCATTTGAGGGTGGGCAGAGGATGAGGATGTCAGAGCTGGGCTGCAGCTGGGACCATTCTACCCTGCAAAGTCCAGCTCCGGCAAGGATCCCAGTGCAAGGCATGTTATCCAGCTGTAGCCTTGTGTCACACTGGGACTGTGCATTTGTCCCAGTCAAGGCACATCCATGCTGTAACATCCATGGGGTGTGTTTTGTAAATCATCCCAAGAGGTTTTGGAGTGGTGATGGCATCGCAAACATAAAAATCTGATTTTTTTCACAAAAGGTATGAAAATAAATACTGGGAGCATATGTGGATAGCACTTAGCAGAACAGAAGTTCCAAAACAGCTACTTGAAGGTCTGACACGCACAATTAAAAGCAAGGTAAATATATGCGTTTCTTTCAGTTTGTGTTGTAAAACTGCCATTTGTAAGGGGTTTTCATGAGTCAGTTCCTTTAGTACTCTGTACTGTACAAAGCCAAATGAGTAGAAGGCCATAGAAGTCCTGTAGTGATGTTGCACCTATTTTGCCGGCCTTCAAATTTTGATGATTTATACAGAGTAGCTGTAGGAGGACTTCTCACCATTTCTGGGTAATAACAGTAATGTCTTACACAGTTACAGTGCCTTTCATCTCTGGATATCAAAAGGCTTTCTAAACACTAACTAGTTAAGTGGTGCAGCTCGAGGAGATGCACCCTTCTAATTTGGGCTGCTCTTAGTAATCTTAAAGCTCTAAAGAAGCTCTCAGTCTCCTTGTGCTTACAAAATAGACATAATGATAGGCAAGAATATGTGATGTTTTTGGAGCCCATAGTTTAGGACAGTTCAGGTCGGGAAGAATACTTTATTTAGTGCCATTTTTATACATTTTGATGGTGTTGTTAAAAATCCTTTACTGGTCTAAAATCTGAGTAGCTATGGAGGAGAAAATGAACATCCTATGGCAGGCACAAAACTTTTAATAGCCTGTAGTGATATCTCAGCAAGCACCTGAAAGCTGGGATTACCTTATGTCCTGCTGATAGATTTGCTTTTTACTGAAGGATCTCTTCTACCCAAATCCAAACCACACTCAGTCCTAGACAACTGAAGCTCATTGCGGGATCACAGCCACAGCTTGTCTCCTTTATGCAGCTGCCAATCACTTTGTACTGGGGCTACTGCCTAATTCTGGGCTGAACTTTTTTTTTAAAAGGCTTTACCAAAGTCGCCCAGAAGGGGAAGGCCTGCCAGTTTTCACCCTCTGTCCACCTTCTGTTGAAATATAACCTTTCTGCCTTCTACCCATTCTTTGTTAGTTGAGAGATTTGTTTATTCGTTTGCTTTTTTGTTTAGAAAACACAAAATAATGGCCATGTTTTACAAAGGTGTGGATATGTTATAGTGAATAGGAGATGGTACGAGATCTAGAAACAAAGAATCTTCATAAGAAACAGAGTTAAACTTCAGTCATGCTCAGCAGTGACACATCCTGATGTTTAAGACTTTACCAGGTCACCTTACCTTTGAATCAATAGATTTCCTGTACTTTGAAAGAAGCAAAGAATAGCATTGACTCCAGTGGGACAGTTTGAATCATTAATGTTAAAGATGTGTTAGAATCCATGCGAGAAGAAGGAATATGTATGTATGCCCAAGCACTCTTAGCATTTCAAAGAAAGTACAAGTGGCAGTCAAGGTAGAAGCTGCATAAAATACTTGTGTGTTGCCATTTTCTCACATAAACTTCTAAAATTAGTATTAAGTTCACATAATCACAGAATGTTTAAGGTTGGAAGGGACCTCTAGAGATCATCCAGTCCAACCTTCCTGCTCCACCAGAGACACCCAGAGCACGTGGCATAGGGTGGCATCCAGGCTGGTTTGAAGTCCTCCGGAGAAGGAGACTCCACAACCAACCTGGGCTGCCTGTTCCACTGCTCTGTCACCTTCACAGTGAAGAAATTTCTCCTAATATGGAGATGGAACTTCCTGTGTCGCAGTTTCCAACCATTTCCCCTGTCACTGGCCACCACTGAGAAGAGTTTGGCCCCTTCCTGCCTACATTCCCTCTTCATGAACTTATACATGTTAATCAGATCCCCTCTCAGCCCTCTCTTCTCCAAGCTAAACTCACTAAACTAGTTGAGGCCCAACTCACTCAATCTCTCCTCATATGAGAGATACTCATATCCCTTAATCATCTTTGTCACTCTCCACTGGATCCTCTCTAGAAGCTCAACATCCCTCTCATGCTGGGGAGCCCAGAACTGCACACAGTACTCCAGGTGAGGCCTCCCCAGAGCTGAGTAGAGAGGCAGGATCCCCTCCCTTGACCTGCTGGCAACACTCCTCCTGATACAGCCAGGATCCCATTGGCCTTCTTGGCCACGAGGGCACTCTGCTGGCTTATGGTTAACTTGGTGTCCACCAGGACTCCCAGGTCCCTCTCCGTGGAGCTGCTTTCCAGCAGATCAGTGCCTAATCTGTATTGGTGCCTGGAGTTATTCCTCCCCAGGTGCAGGACCCTGCATTTGTCCTTGTTGAACCTCATGAGGTTCCTCTCTGCCCAACTCACCAGCATGTCCAGGTCCCTCTGGATGGCAGCACAACCCTCCGGAGTGTCGGCCACTCCACCCAGCTTGGTATCATCCACAAACTTGCTCAGGGTGCACTCCGTGCCCTCGTCCAGTTCACTGATGAACAAATTGAACAGCACCGGGCCCAGGACTGACCCCTAGGGAACATCACTGGCCATAGGCCTCTAACTGGGCTTGGCCCCATTTGTCGCCACCCTCTGAGCTCTGCCATCCAGTCAGTTCTTGATCCACCTCACCGTGCACTTGTCCAGACCAGTCTCCCAGAGCTTCCGTATGAGGATATCATACGGAATACCTTAAGTCAAGGTAGACAACATCCACAGCTCTCCCCTTGTCCAGCCGGCCACTCATCCCATCATAGAAGGCTACATTCATTGAGAAATGTATGGGTGTTCCTTTAAAATATTCTCCATTGTGTATGTATGTATCTCTTACTGATTCTGTTGTGTTTGGAAACTCTAGTGCTGGCGGTTGTTCCTGCCATGTGTGATTTTCCCATCAGTGATGTTCCTCCCATCAGTGATTTCAGCAGTGCTCTCTTGGTGTGGACGCATGGCCCTTGCTGCTCAAGCCCTCATGCTGACTGGAAACTTTCCAGCGGAGGAAGGATTATTTAGACTCTAGTGTTACTTCTCAGGAGCAAGGAAAAGGCTTTAAGGAGCCCTCTTATCTCCTTGCCATACTGAGCTAGAGTTGTGCCAAGTCACTCACCATTTGAACAGCAAAGAGCAGAGCTAGTCAGCTACCCTTAGTGGTTGGTGCCAACATTAGAAGAAAATAATATCTTGAAGTTCTGACTAAATTTCTCTGAAAGTCTTTCTTTTATTGCCTTTCCCTCTCACCTTTTGTTAGTTATAGGCCTCATTTCCAATTGAAAAGAAGATAGGTGTAAGGAGAAGAAATATTTTGTGTAGACAGTTTGTTTACCATTTATTATTTGAGCATACAGCTACCTTTAAAATGCATCCAGTGATAACACATATACAGTTCTTGCTGTAACTGCAACTAGCTTTCCTCATAAGAAAATTTATAGACTGTTACAGTCTTTAAAGAAAACTCCAACAACAACTTTAAATATGCCAAAAATATTGGATTCTCAGGAACGGGAGAGAGGCACAACAAAAATGTTCTGGTGCCACATGGTGCTTAGTCGCAAATGTTAGCTGGCCTGTGTTATAGACTTTAGAAATCAAAGGAAATCCTTATCATTTGAGTATGAACCAATCTGGTATGAATCTGGTGTAGTTTAAGGTGATGAAGGCAGAACTGCCTATTTCAATGCTGCAAGAAGACACTGATGTTCCTGCATAACAGCTAGTATTGGTGTTGATGAATATTCAGTGTATCTGTTTTATGATAATAATCTTTTTTATTTATTTTAGGAAAGAGGGAAGCCATAATAAGAGCAAATCAAGACTTGACAATGACAGGATCTTCCTTTGGGGCTCAGCTGAGCACTTACCCAGGTAGGAAGTTATGGAGAATGAGGATAAGTGCTGCAAAGACTGGGAGGATGGGAAACATAGATGGATTACTTGCTTTGCATTAGCATATATGGCAGGAAACTGGGAGAGGAGGGAAAAATTAAACACGACAGTTGGACACTTTTATTTGGGAGTCTTCCTTTTGTGATTAGGGCCTTAAATGATTAGGACAGGTGTTTTCTAAGGGGAGGTGTGTAAATTTCTTATACTGATTTGATAGGATAAATAAAGGAGTGGAGCAATGAAAATAGACCTTTTGGACTCTCCTTATCAGTACCATAAGAGGGTTTCAGCATCAAAGCTGCACACTCTTCAGGAGCTTGGCACGATATATATATGAACAGTTCTGGGAGGAAAAATCTAAGAAAATAATTCATTTCTGCTGATTAGGGGTGAAAAATACAAAAATATATTTTAATAAAATACTATCTTTGGGGTAAAATAATGACATGCAAGTGACCTGCTAGGAGAATTGCAAGGTTTCTACAATAGTATATGTGCTGATACTTTTGGTAGACACAGACTGGGATAAATTCCAGTAGTGTATAAGAAATATTTTCTTCTAACTGTATTTCCATAGCTAAAGTTGGATTAAGTAGCACAGTAGAGTGACTTTTTCTATTCTTACAGTTTGTGTTTAAAGTAAATGCCAAGACAAGATAAAAGAACATTATTAGCACAGATAAATTACGGGGAGCACTTTCTCTCTGAGCAGTGATAACAGGCAGCACAGCCTTCATGTTTTCAGCCTGTGTTATACCTAATTGTTAAATAAGAAGCACGCTTATGAATTAGTAACTGAATAGTCTTTTCAAGCAAAAATTTTGATTAAGAAAGAAAGTAAAAGGTAAACAACTCTCCTCATTGCTGTATAGTCCTTCTGCCTTGACATCCTTGATGCCTAAAAACTCTCTTTTCCAGTTTAATAAAGGAAAACTTCAGAATTCCTCATTTGCAACCACTAAAATTATTTCAACAAAGTAGAAAGCTTGCATAAAAGAATCCGGACAAAAGAGGGAGGAGGAGAGGAAGTGAATCACTCCCTTCTTCCAGACTATGTCACTGTATCCAGATTTGGGGAGAACTCAAAATATGTTTTCTGGCAGTGCAGCACAACACTTTGAGAAGAGAGAAACACACAGTCTGCTGCAGACAGACATTGAGACAATAAAACATATGAGCATCTGGCTGTTTAATCTGGCTGTTGAATACAGATGGTTTTAGGGAACTCTTTATTTTTTAATCAGTCTTAGGAAATGCAGCTATTTTGCCCAGGGGCTTCACACATTGCTTTAGAAGTGGACAACACTTGCCCGTGGATACACACTTGATGTTTTAAAACTAAAAATGTTTTCAAAAAGTTGATATGTTGACATGGTTTGGGACTGCTCCAGAGCCTTCATATCTGTAAGTTGGGGAGGCAGCATAAGTTTTTCTTCCCAAGAATACAAATATAAGCTGCCTTGGGGTATAGAAGTCAGAGGTTTTTATTATCCTCACAGGGGCAGTCTCAGGAAAGGACACCAAGACAAATGCCCCAAAGTCAGTAAGTTTATAAGTATCTTCAGCTGCACTGTTCTGTAAATAAACCAGTTCTTTCTAGTGAACTTTGCTATTGATCCAGGTGGGTAGATGTTGTAGTCTTATGCTTATTTAATCACATGGATGATCATTAACATTTTAAACACCTCTGTTAACCAGGAACAGCCAGGAGGCCCTGGTTTCTACATTGCCTGTGGGTAGCAGGGAAGCAAGCATATTGGTGATTACCCTGTTTCTGGATCCAGTTCTTTCTTTTTCCATCAAGGAAAACATGATCAGAAAACTCTTCTAGCAAAAAGTGTCCTTACACGTGTCCTTACCCAGAAAATTTATGCTACTCACTTTATGCACACAGATTGCAAATGGAACTCCATAAGTCCTGTATTTCAGTAAATGAGGCTGAAGAGAAGCGCTGCGCTGCTATGCTGTGGCAGCCACAGATCCTGCTCCCCTGATTCTCATTTCTAATAGTCAGCATGAAGGTTATTGTCCGGTTTCTTGGGTCCTCATTAACAGCTTCTGCATTGGGCAATGGGGACAGTGAAGAAGATAAAGAATAAATCCCGGCTTTAGATGTTTTTACATTTATGCTGTAGCAGATGTAGCTTCTTAGACTAGTACAAGCATCTCAGAAAAAAAATGCATAGCAGCACGCAAATATAGCTTGGCTATTTTTCTCCATTTTCACATGCTATTCATCCTTCCCCAAAAGCCCTTCTTTAGTGCACTGCCCAGGCCTAGAATTGCTTTGTAAACAAACCCGTAGTCCTCTGTGAGAAGACAAACATACTACTGCTGCCCCTGCAAGGTCTGATTACACACACACACACATTCATAGTAGATAGGAGTTGTGGGATTAGAAAAAGAAAGAAAAAGACAGAAAAACAGAGCAAAAAGAATATAGTGGGCAGCAGGTCCTGACCTGCCCATGAAAAGATTTGACTGGGACAATCTTGCTGTCTCCCACAGGTACCGCTCCAGTACTGCTCTTAATCATCATTCTGAGTTAAATTAAACCTTTTTTAAGCAAGTTCTATTGAGATTGCACTTGAAACAGCAAGAGCAGCAGTGATCGTATATACTAGCTAAAAATTTCCCTCCTTGCTTGTATCCAGCATCTGTAACAGGTGTGGAGAGTGATCTTACACAAGTTCAACTGAGCAGACCGTAACAGAGTGTCATGGGCCCTCTTTTTTGTTCAGGAGGAAGGCTTTTGTGGACATCCTGCTTCCTTCTCTGGGACCATATAGGTGCCACCGTGAATTGCCTGGGTGTCTTCTCTTCGCCATACCAGAAGCGTGAGTATTTGGACTATGAGGCTGGTGTAAAGCCCACACGGTCTATCCTGGCCAAAGCATCTTCTTTAGGGAGATCTAGCTCAGTGCTTCTCTTCTGAGTTGTCCACACTTCATTGCTACGGGGGAAGGGCTCTCCAGCAAAGTAGAAATTGTGAAACTGGAAAACAGCTGAATCCATGTCAAGTTTATGTTTAAGATTTCTGCATTCAATTACCTTGGAAGTAGTTTGATTATCACTTGTGCCTATCTGATAAATGGCATTAACATAAAGGCATAAAGTAATTGAATCATCTGTGTTTTGTGCTTTTAATAGAGAAAGGAGGATGAGCCAAAACTGTCTTCATCCAGATGAATATATCCATCACACACTGGGTTCATGGAGTGCCATTCAGTGGGGTTGCAGGTGGGCAAAATTATTAAGTGCAGGGAACTGTACTATCCATTAAAGTTTCTCCAAACTTTTGTAAGAAAAAGAAAAACACTTTGTCTTCTCACTCACATATCTCTTCTGTTCACCATTTTGTTAAGTAAAGCTTTTGCAGGCATATTCCTAATTAAGTTAATAAATGAGTTGTGCTGCTTAATTTGGCAACAAGATGCAGCATTATGGTGCACACTCTTCAAAAATAAAACTGGTATTATATTTTTCAAGCTTTGAGTCTAGATCAAATAGCCTATGATATCTTTGAAGACATTTTCATTTCTATTCTTAAAAGAATATGAATGTGATGATAGTAGTTTTCTTTGTGCACTGGAAGCCAACCTCTCTTATTTGTTTTGCTTTAGTTTAATTTACTAGGAAGTATATGCATAATTATACCGCTTCCTTTTGTCTGTCATTTTTTTCCTGGAGCACAAGTGGTGCATGCTTTGACACAAAGCAGGCAGTGAAAAGAATGGCATTGCTTGAAAGTGATTTTGCCTTTTGCTTAAAAGCGATGTTTGTTTCCAAAGAAAATTATTTTAGGACATATTGACTGCTCAGACGAGGTTGGAACCAGACTTTCATAACCTCAATTAGAATGCTTTGATAGAAACATTTGTGATCTTAGGGATTGAATTAGTTCAATATAGATGTATTTGAAAGTAAGCAGAAAACATACAACTCATTCTGGAAGTGCAAACTCTAAATCAGTCCTTTTTTATTAAAAGCTTACTTGTTATTGCATGATTTATTATGTGCTCTGATGTGCAAGGAGAGAGGTAAGGATGTGTGTAAGACTTGTAGCTGGCTTACAGCTATTGCAAAGGAATCTTCCACAACTTCCTTGTTGTTGGTAGTGTATAACATAGCATAACATAACATATAGACAATTTGAAACCTCCTTGCTGAAGAGTTTTTCAATTAAAGAGTGAAAAAAAAAAAAGAGGAGTACTATATACAACCTCTCAAACGGTGATGGTGGAGTATTTAGTAGACTGTATGTCTAAGGTATTGTATAGGTCTTGTTTGTGTCTAGCTCATACTATGCATCTGGGACAAATTAATTTCCATTATCTGTGCAGTACAAAGCACTTTACAAATGAAAGTTTTTTTCAGTCATCAGAATGTTTATATTTAGGTTAAGAATTTCTTAGTCATTAAGAGGGCTCATGTGAATTAAGAGTTGCATTTGCTGGTGGTAGCTGGAGGTAAAGTTAAGTTGTAATAAGATTGCATTTGGAAATTTGTAAAAAAAAAAGAAAAAAAACCAGCAATGTTATACAAATTAACTTTTCTGTGGGTGGCAGATGGAAGCAGAATTACTCTCTCCAGCATTTGACTTCAGTCTCTGGGCCAAATTGAGACTGGATGGAAGAAAGTACAACTCCACTAACATCAGTGCTTCAGCTAAGTGCCCAGATGCTTTGCTCTGCTGGAAAAGCCCAGAGCAACTAGAGCAAGCTAGTGAATCTGACCCATTACTTTTAAATGCCTTGCTTAACACTTTTTTTTCCCTTTCTTTCTTTTATGGTGAGTAAATCCCATCTGGCTTGTCAAGTTTTATAGGAAGTTTCAGCTTTGTAGCATTTGACATAAAGATGAGTAAATGTGAGCATTAATGGTTCTATATCTTACCCAAACCCTTTCTTTCTTTTGGTTTCTAATGGTTTCTAATGATAAATGCTGCACAGCAGGGCTTCTAGTTTTCCCAGCTCCATTCTGATTAACAGAACAACTGCATTTCTGAATGGCTATCCCTCAAAGTGAAACAGATTTTTTTTCATTGACAATTTTAAGAATTGACCTGAGATAAATGAAAACTTAGGTTATTATTCTCATCTTAGCTCTAGTATGTAAGGATTGATTTTATTGCAGTGAGTAAATCCCGTGCCTTTTGACTGGTTAATGTCCTGTCCTGAATTTGCATGCATGGATAGTATCTACCCAAAGGTCAAAAGAGAGGAATGAGGTGAGCTGTGTTAGCACCACTTCCTCAACCCTGCCTTTAGCAACAAAGATAAAGAGATGAAAAAAGAAAGAAAGCATGTGAAGATTTGTGCCCAGGGAAGGGATGAAAAAGGTCATTTTCATCTCCATGAAGTGTCTTACGATAACAATCGCACATATAGAGCAGCAAAAATAAAGGATGATCTACTTCTGCTTACTCAGTATTTACCAGATATAGTTCATCTCAAAGAATTGGATTTTAATTTGTGTTAGAGCTTTTTGGTGCTAGTGCTGTATTTTAGTTTTCTGATACAGAAAAAGGAAGCACAGAGCAAAGACAAACTCAGAGAGTGATTCCCAGAAGAATGGTGTGGGTTAGTAGGAATGAGAAAGGAAGGTGGGCAAGATGCACTAAAACTGACCTTAATAGCCTGTTATTTGCAACTAGTAATTAGTGAAGGATGTAACTGCATATTGAAACCAAATGAAGTACCATTATAAAAGTCCATTTATTGGAAATGATGAATGCAGAAATGGTCACCAGTTTACTAAATGAAAGAACAAATCCAAGAGCAGTTTCTAGGATAACACTCAGAAGAATGTTTCATTGATGCTACTTCTCTATTTCTAATGCATAGGAAAGTAATTTCTACAGCACAGTGGGTCCCTTCTGCTCTGCAAGGTTCCCCAATCTGCCATCAGCTCATTTTTCGGTGCTTCTACAGTGCTGCTTGGACACCATGGAGGAAGGTGAAGATGTGTTAACCAGCTCTATAGGTATCCCGCCTTTGTCCCATTTCCCTCCAACTAGCTGATAAGAAGGTATTATGTGCAATCAGAAAGCTGTGTCCAAGTAGAAGCTTATACCTGAAAGAAATTGATGATTGTCTTCTGTAACTTAATTTTAGCAAGTGTTTTAAGCAGTTTAAGAATCTGGTCTAAGTGCTGCAAGTAGTTACATGTGTGGGAATCATACCAGGCAGTTCACAGGGTCAAGTTTGCTGTGGTTTTTAAAATGCCCGAGCAGCATGTTTCCTCTCAGAGGATTTGTACCTAAGAACTATGGAGAGAAGAGAAGCTTATAAGGTGTTTAAAACTAATGGGAGGTCTGTCAAACGGCTGAGTATATTTCAGCTTGTGAGTAATAGGATATTAGGACAGCTTGAGAGATCACTTACCTGTGTCCTACAAACGAAAATGGAAAAGAAAACTGTGAAACTGTAATTTGTTTCTACTCAAATGCTGTACAGTCTTCCTCACCTTTCAAAACACTAGCCTACTCCTTGGGCTGCTGAAAGGGTTATATATTTTGTTTGTGTGTGTCTCGCATCTTGGCCTTTACAAGGTCCAGAGGGAGGTCTGGAGGAGCAGAGGACACTGCCTTTGTCCTGCCCTGTCCTGGCAAGGCCAGGCTGGCTGTGCAGCAGGAGGGCTGTGGTGCAGGGGTCCCTGGCGAGGGAGAGAGTTGGTCTTCCCAATGCAACAGCCACTGTCTTTGCACACTCCTTAGGCAGTAGCCAGAATGACAGGTCCAGCTTTTGGGGGAACACAACTGCATCCCAGATCCAACTTTTGCCTGTCAAAATTCTCTTCCTTTTAGCAGCAACAGCCTATTTTCAGGCTGGTCGCATCTCCTCCTCATCCTCTGGGCAGCAAAATTGCATTTGCTTACATTACTGAGAAGCTTCAAACCAGTCCTGTCTGATGTGCTTGTATTTTGTGTATTTACAGTATCTTGTTATGCTCCTGATGACTAGTGACATCTCTAGGTTTAATGTATCTAGGATCAATAAATGCTATTAAAATCTTTATGCATGTTGTAACCGAGAGATAGGGAGCGTTTGAACAAGGCCCAAAGTAAATGATCACATAAATGGACAAACATTAGCTTTAAAGTATGATTGTGAAGGCCAGGTCTCAAAGACTGTTTAGCAATTCACTTATCTGAAGCACCTGCACTTCTACTCTCTGAATTCTTTTAATTTATTAAAATAGAAAAGGAAAGTTTATTCAAAATACATGAAACATTGATTTTTTTTCTTGCTTTCAGCTATTAAGAATTGATCTTTTTATGACTGCTTAAAAATCTTGAGGGTATTTTTGATCACTTTATCTTAATCAAGAAAATTCTTAAAATGACTCCCAGTTTACTTGATTTTCTTTTCTGTTTACCCTCAAATAAACCTAAGGTCTGGATAAATGGTTTATCAGTGTCCATTCAGATAGTTTGATGTTAAAAATGTAGTCTTAACTAATTTTTGTAAGTATTAATTAAAATTAAGTCAATTAAATTTTTTTAAAGATATTAATTTAAATATAATACAATGAAAATTTTTTAAAATGATATTTTCATCTGAATTTTATTTTCATCTGAAATAGTATTTTTACATGCAGAATATTCTGGAATTGTGGAGCAGAAAAAAAAATTGAATCCCAAATAATCACTCTCTGTGAAAGTAGTCCATATCCCTGATAACAAAACCAACAGAGGGAGGGATATTCATGGTTTACCTCTGTCTGCTCTCCACTTACTTGCTTTGAAATTATTTTACCTCTTCTTTTGACATATGGTATTCTTGTCACTACAGAAACATTTTAATCTGCAGCAGTGATTTTTTTTCCCACTGCAACGACTAGCCAACTTATACATTAAAGGTCTCCATCATCACCACTTCCAGTCTTTGAAAATAATACAAATGTGAGATATTCTCCCTAGGACAGCCTCATCACTCTACATCCTTCCAATATAAGAACCAATATTGTTTGTTTGTTTGTTTGTTGGGAAGTACTGCTCTTTTTTTTGTCAACAAGCAGTTCTTGCAAGGAAATGTTTTTGTGTTTGATTCCCAAGTATATCAACTACCGCTTTCCTTCTCTTTTTGCCTCTTTCCAAGCTGCTACTCTGACCAGCCAGTCTTGAAGGGTATGGGAAGCCCTGCATTGCTCTCCTCACAGATCTGCTCCTACTGCCTATGAACATCTTAATGCAGGAAGTGGAATAGTTGCCCCCTGCCTAAAGAGTCCCCCATATTTTTGTACAAAAGCTAGCATTATTACCAAGAGGAAGGACTAGAGGAAAAATGGACAAAAGTATAGTATTTCCAGTTGTGATATTTTGAGATGTAGAGTTCAGTGGGACTGCATTTGAGTGAAGTCTCAAACACATGTTCTGCAAGGAGCTCTGCCTCAGTTCCAGCACGTATGATAATTGTTGACAGTCATTCACAGTTACCACCTTATATCGGCTCCTTCTTCCTCCCAGATATGGTTTGGTGTTCATACCACTTGCATGCAATCTCACATGCCTCCAGAACCTGTTGCAAGAATACAAGCTATTCCAGGTTGTTGAAGACACAACCCACAGTATGATTCATTAATTTAGCATTGTGCTTCGTTGTACTTCAAATACTGTAAGCTACATTGGCTTTATGGCTACCATAAAGTGTCCCACCTAACACAGAATGTGTGCACCTTGCAGTACCTATCTAATACTAAAGTGATAATTGCACCATTGCACTGTTTTACGAGGTAGTAATCCAGTTCCTGAGCAAATAAACTACAAGGCTGAAGGCGTATTAGTTTATCTTGATGATGGAACCATATTATTGCTGAGGACAAAAGCATAGTGGTACTATCCTGATGTCATCAGAAGGCAATGTCTCTGAATGCTGTGTGTATGTAGGTCATGTTAAAGAACATAACCTGCAAGGATGTACAAACCAGGATCAAACTCTGTTTGCTTTGTTTTTTTATTTACTTAACTGTGGATATCTGCACCATTCTGATTTTAAAATTGAGGAGTAAAGTAGGATCAGCTAAGGTTTAGCACGGGGACAGCCAATAAAGGTGTGCATGCTTGGACAAAAAAAAAAATTCTCTGCAGTCCTTGCATGTTGTGAAGTGTCTAGGGCTGGTACAACTCAGTAGGATCTACATAAGAGGAAATACCAAACCTGTAATTATTTGCATCCTGATGTCTTGAAACACCTGAGCAGGATGACCATGACTTCTCCCGCATCAGAGGTCTATATAAAGCTCACAGAGATGGCCCATTTGTGGCCGCTGTCATGTCGCAGGGCACTTGCAGCTTGTCAAGACTACTCATCCCTTCTGCAGAAGCATGCACGCATGTGTGAGGGTGTCTTTGTGCCCCCATGAACATATTTCTCCCACAGGCAATCCCCTTTTTTGTTTTGACAGTGGTGCATCTGAGTGTTCCTTGACGACTTGGTCATCTTTCTTATGCCGCTGCTTTTATTATACAATGCTTCCATGCTGAGCTGTACAAAATCAATAAATAACAATAAGAAGATATTTCATCTCCTTTTCCTGTAAGCCTCTATTCCTCTTGACATACGCAGAGAATGTTGAAGGATAAAATTATTTCCAAATCAAATGATAAACGGTGCCCTTTGCTAAGCCTGGCTTATATAGGAAATTCTGAAGAGAAAACAAAAATGTCTCTCTCTTTTTCATAACTTCTTTCCTCAGGCTTAATAGCAAAAGATAAAATGAGAACCATTACAATGGCACTCACCAATTTGCAGGCAGAATATATTGCAGGTGAGTAGTCATTCACCTTCAGAGGTAAAACTGAATCGGAGAGAGAGAGCCCACGTTGCCCTTAGAAGGAATGATCGTTGCCGTCGCACTGGGTGTTTTTATGCCAGCTGTTTGTCAGTCAGGCATCTTTTTGCTGCACTCTGGCCCCACAGTTCAAGCAAAATGATGCCATAGTAGGCATAGAATAGGCTGTGCCAGTCGCGAGAGCTATTAAGTGGCTTTCCCCTGCACCTAAACCCTTCACCTCACAGGATAAAGAAGATAGTCTTTTTAATATTAAAGAAAAAAAAATCACAACTGTATATCACTACTGTCTATTACTGAGGGAAAATAGGAAATCATTAGCAAACCTCGAATTAAGCACCAGGCTGTGGCCTGGACTGCAAAGGGGTACAGCAGGCCAAACTGCTGGGCTTGCCTTAGCTGCTTTCTGTCACCTGCAAGCAAAGAGCCTGGCAGGGCTCTCCCTGCCCTACGGTCACTCGGGTCGCAGGGCTGCCATGTGCTGCCCCGTGCTCAGGGTCATTGCAGGGTCCCTGCGCAGGCTGAGGACTGTATTTTTCTGGGCCCAGTGTCTCAGAAGTGTCTATTAGTTGAGGGTGCCCATTCTGGACTAACTTAAAAGGGCTGGCTTTCAGAAATGCTGAATACGTCTTTGCTTTT
Source organism: Rhynchotus rufescens (assembly GCA_032273925.1). Lineage (NCBI taxonomy): Eukaryota > Metazoa > Chordata > Aves > Tinamiformes > Tinamidae > Rhynchotus > Rhynchotus rufescens. The sequence goes on from JAVCKT010001493.1 coordinate 24,046, forward strand.
CCCTCTTTTCCTGCCTCCTTATGAGCCTTTTCAAGTCTCTGAAGTTAAAGGATCTTTAGTAGCTAATCAGATTTTAAAGACCTCAATTGGTCTATGTGTATTTTTGAAACAATCATCCCTTTTATCTCTGGACTACAGCTAGAAATGTAATGTAATACAAATAGCACAAGTATCATAGGAGTGGTGCAAATGCAGATTAAATTGTTGGATATTGCACACTATGTGCATAACTCTCAATACCAGTTTTACAGGCTGCACAACTTAAGCAGCATGCTTTTAAAGTTGTAGCCCTTAAATAAAGGAAAAGTAAATGTACAGTCTATGGCACTGAATGAGATCTTTCTCAAGGATGGTGGCAACGTATACCAAAGCAATCTAGTTAATTCACTTTCACTCTTTTAGGAAACATCTCTAAAAATATAGTGCAAGGAAGCCAAGCAAAGTTCGATTCACCTTTTTAGAATATATATTTATGCTTTTAGACTGAAGTAGGAGAAAGCATTCACCCTTGTCTTGAGCCCTGTCCTCTGCTGGACTTTCACGGCTTGTGTCCTCACTCTTTCAGTGGATCACACTAAAAGTGGTCTCTGCACAAGTCCATCAATATCTCCTGTTTTAAGGTTGAAGAGTGCTTCTCAGCCACTGAGTCTGTAAGGACAGGGTGTTTTGCAGTGTGTGCAGCACGAAGCCCACGTTGCCTGTGTTTTACATCCCTCAGAAACAGCAAGGAACCCCAAACAGACCACGTGTGTCAGTGACCAGCCAACTCCTGGCATTTAACCACATGGTCAGCTTTACTCCAGTGGCTTATCCCAGCTGCAGCTCGCACTATATACACATAGCCAAGCAAGCGATGATAAGAGGGAGGAAAATAGTGTTTGTCCTTTATTATCTTTTGCTTTCCCTCTTCTCTAATTTTCCACACAGGAAAGGAAACTCCATTCTGCTGGTTCACCCTACAGGACCACTTGGGCTCCAAGGCAGAATTGGTCCTAATTCTGCCTAAACAGACATGACCATTGACAGGTTTGTATTTCAAAGCACCAGGATGTTCAGGTGTTAGTAGGCTGAGTATCTGTTTATTATTTTTATTATTCACATATGATACAATCTACTTCCAAATAATGCCTTCCATCGTCTTGGATGATGCTGTTCTTCCATGTGTTGTCACAATAGTACTTTCAGCACAGACATTTCAATTCTAAGAAAAGCTAATGTCAGGGATTTCATTACAGAAGCCCCCTTTGGGCTTTTGGCAAGATGTAGTGAGATGCCAGTTGTTCCCAGTCATTTGCTGAGAATGAGAATATACTGGAGCATTCAACCAAGTTGAGTATATTCAATGTTATTTCCTTCTAGTATACGCACCATATTTTTATCATAAGTGCTATAAAAGAGTTCAGCTGATCATGCAAACTCTTGTGACATTTTTCTAGCATTTTCTACACCAGCAGGCATTCAAAATGCAAAACTTTTGAAGGTTGCCTGCTGCATATGATTTTACTGCAGTCTTCTGCACAGTCTCATTAATAGAGTAGGAACACAAAATTGAAGGGAATTCAAACCTTTGTTCTCCATCAGAAAATATAGGTATTTTTTGTTTTGCTGTGATAGGAAGACCAGCTTTTTCTTTCCTAAATTTATGAAAACATATTTTTTCTTTTAACATTAAATCTGTTGGCATCTTTTACCCAGGATCTTTTTCTTCATGCTCCACACAAAGACAGTCTAGGTTTGTAAGCACACAGCTCAAAGGACTGGCCTTGTTTCATGATTTCTGTTGATTTTTTTTGTTGTTTTGCTTTGTTTTGTTTTTTTCCCTGTAAAATGCTTTTTTTTTTTGTTCTGGCGGTGGTGGTTTTTATCATGTACTGATTATATTAGTTTTATTAGGGGTGTTTTAGTGATGAGAGCGTGGGGGTTTCATTGCCATCTTTCTGCCAACCTCATGTTCATCTGGAGCTACAGTAAAAGAGGTCCACCTCAGTGGCTCATCGGCATGCAAGCAGCCTAAATCATGGGCAGGTGCCCATGTTGCCTAGTGCCCTTTTGCCTAGTTTAAATTGCCTAATTTAAGTTGCCTTAATCTAGGCAAATGCAAAAATATATATATATTTATATGCAGCCTTTTTCCTGTTTCCTCTCCATTAATGAGCACACAATTCACAGCTCCGAGTTCTGAAAACCTCATCCAGATGTGTCAGCAAGAGCCAGAACTATATTAAAGGCCTGGAACTGGAAAAATAATTAAGAAAGCTTATACCAATTACTTTTCATCTTCAAGCCACTGCTTACAGTTCATTCCCAACAAATAGTGAAAGGTCATCAGAACATCTTTTTTCTTTTTCTTATGAGCAGGTTATTTAGATTTCCTCTTGGTGTTCTTGGCACTCTGTGGTGTGGTGCAGAGCGAGAGGCTGCTATGCGACAAACCAAACAGAACAAACCCCATACTAAATGGAAGTCAGACAAGGACAGTCCATTTTCCTCCTTTACCACAGGTAGTATGCATAACACTTCCCCTATTTTTCTGTTTTCATTCTTATTATTATGTATAATGCAATGGAAATGTAATCATTTTTAATCAGGTTTAATTACATACTTTATTCTCATTCTTCATCTCTCCTACTTGCTAAAAGGTGAGTTTCTGCTTAATTCGGCTTCCTTTGTCGAAGCATTGTAAAGCCATCAAACAACAATAGTGCCTTCCTGCCCTAACTTCAGCACCCTTATTTGGGCTAGTCTTGCCAGGAGGATTAATGCCAGGCTTATCCTGAACCATAGTGAGTTAGTGCTTTCCCATGTCCCTGCATGACCTTGGAGTTACGCCACATCACAAATTCTGAAGCATCCCTCACGCTGATAATAGGTATGCGTTGCACCTATCATATTCATCTCAGAGGTCTGATGTTTCAAAGAAGATGCCAGGCTAATTCTCATAAATATTCCTCAGTTTATTAATGCTGAAAGGTGTCCCTCTCATCTTTTGATATTTCAAAGTACTATTCTAAGGAAAAAGAGTTACAGTCTCAGGTCGAAAAAAAAATCATATTTTTAAAGATAAAATGTTCTTATTTATGCTACTATGCACACCTTAGACTACTTAATAATTCTAAGAATCAATTTCATTTCTTTTGTGCTTTTTCTATTTTACTTTGCTTTATGCTAGCCAATAGAAAAAAAAAATAAAAGGACTTTTATATGTATTCTTAAAAGTATTCTGTAACATTCTATTTATATCTATCTCATTTCTAACTCCAGGTTTTCATTTACTGGCAGAGTTTGAATTGCAAATACTCTAGGTGAGGTACAGCATATTTGTTTATTTTAATCACCACTATAATAATGACATATTTATTTATATATTTTTGTCTTTAAGTTGTCTTAAGTTACATTTTTGGAACAGGGAGGAAAGCTTTGCCTCTAATCTTTTTCTTTAAACTATACTGCCCGGGCATTCCTTCCTTGCAAGGTTAAAGGCTTCACAGTGCAGGTCCAGTCTCAGATAAACTCTCCATTCCCTTTTGCATCCTTTTTTAGCTGCTGGTGTTCTGTGCATCCTGCTGCTTCCGTCTCTTTCTAACCTATTGCCATTCTGGTGACCTTTCCTTCTTTTTCTCCAGCTTCCTCAAAAGTGAGCCACAGGCCAAAAAGACTGGAGGAGGAGGGAAGTGGCACTCACAGTTCCATCCAGCACATTATTTCTGTTCGTAGGGGAAATCTTTATAACCTTGTCCAAAACGTCGACATATTTTTAAATAAATTTTGACAGGGGTGGGCAAAATTCTGCAAGACAGTGTTTACTGCAGAGCTCAGTTCCTTACCTCATTAAGAGGTCTACTGTTATGGTAAATGTTAAGAAGGATATACTGGCATTTTCACCATTGCAGCAGTATTTTAGGCAGTCTAATAGTTCAGCAATCATTCACCTGGTCAAATTTGAGGGAAATGTAGGTTTGCTGCTAAGGTTGCTTTCTAATAACCCAATAGAGACTAGCTGTGGGCAAGGTCATTTAACAGCTGAACGGCCATCATTGCTTTATGAGAGAGCAAAGTTATAATAGAAGGGGTAGAATGAGTCACAGTAATCAAAAGCATAAAGTAAAATAAGAGTTTTTAGACAGCTGTAGCATCAGGAGAGGAAAAAACACAGATCTTGAGCTTCTGTAGCACAGATCTAGCAAACCTGTTATTTGTGTGAAGGAGGTCTGAACACTCTGCACCAGGTTGTTCTCATTAAGGCTGGAGAAATCTAATGAAGGTAGAGTAAGTGGAGTGTGCTTGTGAGTGACAGACGCTCTTGCTTAGATAGTGGGGGCCTCAGCAATATGGGGATGGAATAAGGCAGGGGTGAAATACTGGACTGGCTCTGTTGAAGATTTGAAGCATATGGGATTTTTGCCTTTGACTTCAATGAAGCTGGGATTTCGTGCCAGAAAACTACTGCATCTAATGCTGCAAAATGTATCAGTCGCATAGCCAAAGAATAGACTTTACTGAAGCAGAATTTGTCATATAGCAATGCTATAGCATCTGTCACAGCGTCTGAAGATGAGAAAGTGCTAGTAACAACAACAGAAATTGAATCTGTGTCCCCCTCGTGACAAATGCCACCTGAGTTAGCTATATGTACGATTTTGACTGAAAATCTGAAAGTAGAAATGGATAATGGAGTTGTTTATTTTTCGGCACTTGGTGAAAAGTGCAGAGGTAACTGCTGTACTTAAATCAACTGTTGATATTTTTTATATGATTAACAAGGATTTTAAGGTTCATGAGGAATGACTGAGGCTGTTATCCCTGCACGGCACTATAAAAAGGGTTTTATTTTTAATCCTGTGAAGGGCACTGTGAATTGCTTTGGTGGCTTTGACAAAATAACAGCTGTGGTGACTGACGGTTCTCCAGCTGTGTGTGGGGGAGTCAACAGTTTTATTGGTTTAGTTAAAAAGAAATATGGAGTGAACTTCCTACCTTTTCAATGAATGAAGTACCAAAAAGCCCCATGCGGGAAGGCCCTCGAACTGGCAAATGTCATGGAAGTTATTAAAGTGATTAACCTTGTTAGATCCAGGAATGAAGCTTTCAACAGCTATCACTTTGTCTCTGACACAGAAGTTGCTGAGAGCAGACTTTTGGGATTGGTTTCTTCATGTTAAAGTGTAAAAGGAGATATTTTGAGAAATGAGAAATTCTTTGTCCTCAGAGAATTAAATGTTAATTTTCATGATGAAGCCTTCTGGAATCAATAAGCTACTGTCAGTCCTTATCAGTGTGAATTGTGCGGTATTGTTGTTTTGTGTGACTTGGCATTTGCTTATAAAGTAATTCTTACCTCAGGTTTTTTTTTTTAATGGAAATATTAAAGATACTGAAAAATAGAATGGGCAGAAGACAATCTCTTCTTCCCAGTTAGCCAATATATTTCTGCTAGAATACCAGATGAAAAATGAATTATCCATAGAAATTGTTAATGTAATTTGTTTTTCAGTGGTGGCTGGAGTAAAATACTGAACAGCACATCTTTATCATATCACCACACGAACTGACACATATGGGTCAAAGGAATTGGAAGACTGTAGACCTTACTCAAGAAAAAATATATTGTATTCAGCAATCCTTGCAGTCATCCCAGAAGGAATAAAAATGATACTAACAACATACATGTTTTTGGAGTCCGGCTTACTCTATGAAGTTTGAGTAGGTACCTGCTATGGGATATGAAATTACACATTCCATCCTGGAAACAGCTGATATGTGGCCCGACTTTTAGCCCTAAAGATAGAGTAATGGTATAAAAAACCTGCCTGAGGAGCAATGCCCCAGGCCCCTGAAATGAGCAACATCCATGCAAGCTCATGGAACATCCATGAAAGGAAAATGCCAGGAAATCTAGTTAAAGGTAAATGCTTCTCAGTTGTTCTCCCCAGATAGAAAAGTTTGCTTCAAAAATCCTTGCTCATTTTCAAACAGCTCAGCAGGTTGATAGAGCTTCCTTTGAGTTTCCGGCTCACTAAAGCAAAGTATAAAAGAATAAACAGATTGAATATGTGTCCTTTTAGCCCCACTGTCCCCAGCAATACAGATGGAGACAGCACAGTAGAGGGGAAAACTATTAAAGCAATCTTGTCACTAAAGTCCTTCTTTACTACAGAAAATAAATGTTTCTGTTTTATATTTGTTGTGTGTTGTTCCTGTTAGCATTTTGGAATGTTAACCATCCTTTTAAATGATTGGTTATAATGGACCATTGTGAGAAGAAATGCGGAAATGAAACCAGACCAATATTCTTTCATGTTAATTCAATTTTATGACAGCAGTCCTGGTCTTTTGTCAGCTTAAGAGTCTATTTTGGTTGCAGGCCATAGCAGCACAATGGAAAGATCATTTGGCTTTTCAATATTAGTAATTTCTGTTCTAAAAGAATTCCTTCCACCTTGAGGAAATGTTGGTATAAATAAGACCAGACAAGTGATTGTACCTTTCTTGAGAATTACTGGTGCTATAAATTTTAGCTAATCCCAGACCCGAGGAATCGGCATTCTAAAGCTCCAGACCTTTAAACACATGAATGGCTCTATTGAAAGCAATGGCACTTTGTGTACGCTCAGAGGTAAGTACTACATAAGTCTTTACAAGATCATGATCCAGGGCAGAATGTAAAACCAGATAGCTCAGACACATAACTGCATACCCATGGTGCTGGGGGAGCATCTCCTGTTTGACCCTGCTATCATATTTGGGCTGTCCTACCTGATCACCTTATGACCCCCAGGAAGGACAGCATACCTTTCAAGTCTTGCCTTTTGACGCTGTAAAAGAGGCTATGTGTAATGTGTTAAAGTCAGCTCTTGTTTTCTCTACATGAGGACCTCACATCCATCTTCTCCTCAAACAACATTTGCAAACCACCCCCTGAAAGGTTATATTTTCCCCTTTAATTGTAGAAAGCAGGTATCTTTCCAACCCTTCTAAGTATGTCCTCCTCTCTACAATCCAACCACTCTTTTTTTCCCAAAGACAGCTGTTTAAAACACAATCAAACTACTCACCTGGCTCTGTGCTGTATTATTCCTGCTGCAGTCAGTGGAGATTAAGGGTTCGCTGAGAAGCATCATCAGAGGCCTGCTGTGCATGTTTAAGAGCAGTGGCATATTTGAGGAAAACAACAACAACAAATATCAGTCTGGGAGTTTTCATATTTATGGTTAGTGTTTCACATTAATTTGGTTCTTGATTTCATTTTCTTGTAACTGTTTTTTTTTTGTTTGTTTGAGTATGTGTTTGTTTTCTCTTTGATGAGATAATGAGATACATTCCTGGAATAACAGGAATTTGGTTTTGAGTTATGTGTCATTTCTTTTAACTGGAAATATATATGGAAAACTCTATAAAGAAGGAAAAGGGTAGATCAGGAAGAAAGGACTGCTGAACATCTTCCCAACTGAGGAAAATGGGATAGAAGGAGCACGTTCCTCAGGGTACTCATTTGCAGTACTAGCTACTAACTTTGTGTGTGTTGCAGAGGTGATGCACTGCATTTCAGTGTCTACTCTGGAGATATGAAGAAAGAGCCTCTGGTGTTGTTTAGATATCCCAGTATGGACTCAGGTCTAGGAAACATGTTGTGCCAGGGGTTCATCTGTCATTCTTTCTAGTGTGTCTGTGTGACTGAGACTTGTGTAGCCATGTCTGTTACTTACAATACATAGGATTGCTTGCAATACATAGAATTGACCCATAAAAGTCTTCTGCAGTTCCTGGCAAAGTGTGAAAGACTGAGGAGTCTCAGTGAGCTACTATAGGCTTACAGAGCTAGCATACGCTGAAACTGTTAGCTGCTCTGCTTTCAGAAGTATGAACTTTTGAAGAAGCTGGTTGTCTATGAAGTGATATATGAAATGTAACTTCTTTTTATGACTCTTGATGTAATCTATTCTATTTCATCAATTATCATTGAAATACTCTGAAGAACGTGAAGTGTAATATCACTGCATATTTTTCTTTTAGTTACTAGGGCATTTATTTTTTACTTCGGCATGCTATTCTTCTGAAGGCACTGACAGAATGACAGAATACCTCCAAAAACTTGTTAGTAGTACCTATGTTTTCTTGCAGTAGTGAGGGACTGATGCTCAGAGTTGCCTTGTTGTTTCAGAATCCTTCCAACGCAGGAAGCAATCAGCTGGTGTAGAGTTGGAGAGCCTGAGCCCAGACTGCTGGACTAGAGACTAAATGAAGTGGAGAAGCAAAATATTTCTGTAAAGTCGGATACAGCATAGGTCCAAGGAGAGAGTTGGCAATGCCAGGCTGTAGGGCCAGTGGTCAAGAGGGTTTCCTGAAGATAGCAGCTTGGAGTGGAGTGCACTGAGAACAAGGTATAACAGGCAGCTCAAGAATCAGCTGAGTTTTGACTCATCTCATCTCCAGTATTTATGGCACAGTTTTGCTGATAATAGTGTCCTAGCAGAGGTTTTCAGGTTTGGTTGTTTGGCTGAAATGTGTGGATTTGTTTGTTCATTTGTTTTCTATGGATTCATGCTTTAGGGTAGTAGTGAGTGGTTTTGTTTGTTTTTTAATTTTTAGCCATTAATCTTAGTAATTTATGAGCCAGGCTCAGTGAAGAGGGGATAAAATATTACAGGGTCATTTGAGAATTTTCAGCATGTTAATTGCTCAGTGTCTGACCCACAACCTATATCTTGAAATATAAAGGCTGACGTGAAACGTTCTCACAGAATGAGTGCTGATATCCTATCAAGCCTAGGAAAACAATAGGGGGGAAAAGTGCTCTTTGTCTATGCTTGGAAGTCCTGGATTTGCTTGCTGATGCCTTCAGTTCTTTCATACATGACTCTTGTGCAAACATTTGATTCAGTTTATTAGCAGTGCTGTACAGAAGTGGATTTCAGACCTGGAAGTGTTTGTGTACTCTTTTAAGCCATATTAAACAACAAAATAACTTGTAGCTTTGCCTGTTGCTCACTTCATATTTCTTCTTCTTAATTTTCATCCTTGCCTTTCTTTGTTTCCCTTCTCCCTGGTGCCTCCTTGCCCTCCCTGGGCTCATTCTGTTCTGCTATTACACAGTAAGCACACTGAGCTTTGTTCAAATACTGTATTACAATATTTCACTCTTCTCTGGAAGAAATCAATGATGGGGAAAAGTATAGCATCAGGAAGCTGGTCTGGCTATACATTAAACCACTGATGTCCATGATAAGGATCTGTTAAACTGTACTTTAATCTAGTTTAAGAACATAAGCATAATTAAATAAATCTATCATTTTTGCAGTTATGTCTCATGTTACACATACTCTTACATGAAGTACTTGGGCAGAAAGCAAGCACATTATGAAGGTTACCTACCACAATATGCAAGTCTGCTAATCTTCATATTTATCGCTTCCATGGCTCAGTGGCAACAAATACATATGCATAATTTTAAATCATTGCAGTAATATAAAACTTCTGAAACAGCCCAATAAGCAGAGTTCTTTAAATTTGTAAAACAACGTTGGTGAATATAGAAGTGCATATGTTGGAATATCTGTCAATCTATGCCTTGTATTAATTATTTTGAATGCAAAAGACTGGAGTAGATAAATCCATCTCTAGTTCTGTGGCTACTTCTTATTTATTTCTTTATTTTTAAACATGAGCAGCCAAGATGCCATAGATAAAGTAGGCTGTAAGCTTATGGAAGGCTGGGGTTCTTTGCCTTTTGAAGTCAAGCAAAGGCATCAAGCTGGAACCCTTGTGGTTTGCACTAAAGATCCAACTGATGAACATTTCTGAGAGAGACTTTGCTCTCATGGTACCTTCTGTGCTAGATTTCTTTTGGGAAGAGTCAGAGAGCACTTAGGTCAACTTGATACTCACAAATCCATGGGCCCTGATGGGATGCACCCCAGAGCCCAGAGTGCTGTGTGAGTTGACAGACATTACAGCTAAGCCATTAGCCATCATCTTCAAAAGGTCCTGGAGAACGAGGAGGTGCCTGAGAACTGGAAGAGAGCCAGTGTCACACCAGCCTTCAAGGGCAGAAGAAGAAAGGACAAGAAGGAGGATCCAGGCAACTACAGGCCGGTCAGTCTCCCCTCCATCCCTGGGAAAGTGATGGAACAGCTCATTCTGGCTGTTGTCTCGAATGTCATAGAGCAAGAAGGTGCTCAGGAGTAGTCAGCTTGAATTCACCAAGGGGAAATCATGCTTGACTAACCTAATTGCCTTCTATGATGGAATAGCTAGCTAGATAGACAAGGGGAGAGCAGTGGATATCATCTGTCTGAATTTAAGCAAGCCTTTTGACACCGTCCTCACAGCATCCTCCTGGGCACGCTCTGGAGGTGTGGGATAAATGAGTGAACAGTGAGGTGGATTGAGAACTAGCTGCATGGCAGAGCCCAAAGAGTGGTAGTCAGTGGCACTGAGTCTGATTGGAGGCCTGTAGTTAGCAGTGTGCCCCAAGGGTCAGTCCTCGGTCCAGTCCTGTTTAATTTATTCATCAATGAGATGGATGAAGGGACAGAGTGCCCCCTCAGCAAGTTTGCTGATGATACCAAACTGGGTGGAGTAGCTGATAGCCCTGAGGTCTGTGCCACCATCCAGGGGGACCTGGACAGACTGGACAACTGGGTGGTGAGAAACCTCATGAACTTCAACAAGGGCAAATACAAAGTCCTGCACTTGGGGAGGACTAACCCCAGAC